>JARJPP010000565.1:0-11556 GCA_030782485.1 Beauveria brongniartii
GTTTAGCCTAAGTCCTTTATAAAAATAATCTAAAATATAAGTAATATATTATTTTTATTAAAACTATTTAATAACCTTAAGATAATAAAGAATACTTTTTTTAAAAAAGGAACTATAAAAATACTATTAGACTTGTAAGTAGTTTATTCTTACTAGTAGGTATATATATTATATATAGCCTATATATAGCCTATATATAGCTATAAGTAGCTAAAATCTAGTTAGTACTAGCTAGTAAGAATTAAGCCTTTATATAACTATAATAGTTATCTTTTCTAGGTATAATAAGTAGTAGTAATTACTAATATAAATATATAACTAATAATAAATTGCATCGTCATCAACCCATCATTAACCAAGTCTTGATCGGGGACTCGCCATCTATTCTCGGCAACATGACAATGTCTAATCAGTTCCATGCAACAACCTAGCTCAACACCGTGCGTCAACGCTTGTCTATCCTTACCAAATCACCCAAGGTCGTCTCCTTTATTTCTGTGCGAGCTCAAAACCAACCAATGCTAAAGCCTGCTGTCCGGCGATCCGCCTGTGACCAGTGCAGAGCAAAGCGAGTTCGATGTCTTCGCGCCCAGGACAGCATGGCGCCGTGCGCGCGCGGCTGCTACATGAACACACCATACGTCACAAGCGCCTCTCGCCGCCCAGGGAGACCACCCAAGCAGGCTTGCGCTGTATCGATGGTAACTCAAACCTTAAAGACACAGCAACAAGTCCGGGCTCCTCTTCTGCTTCCTACAGCTCGTTGATGGGGCGGAACATGCCTCACGAGGAGACTATTGCACCCACGCCTAAAAGAGCGTCACTATGCGGTTCCGGCAGACACACGTCTGGAAACCAATTCTTTCGTACACTCCTTTTTGTCAAGAGACTTTTTGTCTCATGAGTCACAGCAAAATTTCTGGCGCCGGGCGACAGTGACGCTCTATTCGGCTCACATTCCATCCAGCAAAGTCCTACGCCGGCCCAAGATGATCCCGTGGCCTCTCGGTCGAGAGACCCAACTGAGCTCCTTGACTCGCATTGACGAGACGGCTATCTCTGCTCTCAATATTGTTGTTGATCCACTCCTTGACAGTGAGAAGGGTTTTGTGCCGCTGGCACCCTCCAAACAAGGCTCTACCAGTACTGCAGCGAGCTCTCTGATGGAATTCCGAGAGGACATGGATCGGCGCATTTCCATGGTTGATATTTATTATTCCAAGCCCTTAAAAGTCGTGCAGCGCTGCAAAGATGAGGACCTGGCCCGAGATGTCGAAAATCCTGCAGCAGCACTTCTTACGTGCTGCAAAACACTCGTCGACAATATGCGGAGCTTAATGCCGCCAGATCACTTGTACACAAATCCCGAAGATGGACTCGATATTGAAGCCCTGCTTTTAATTCTGTCGTGCTATCATGTGATGATGAGACTTTTTGACTCTGTCTTTCACCGCATCTATAAATACCTATGCCCGGTGCCGCCCGAGTCTTATTTGTCCAGCAAAGTCAAATCAGTGCTCCAAATCGGAGGGCTCTCCTCGCTACAGGACATGCCGCTCAAGACATATGCACTAGGCATTCTCGATGCCATTCAGTGCCGAGTGCAAACCCTGGAGAGACTCATGGGTATTCCGACCGAATATTGCCTTTCGGGCGAGGCGGCTCCCTCATCCACCGCTGCGGCCTCGGGAATATTCTCCCGTGTAGATCGAACACGTCTATTTTGTGTCATTGTGACCCAAGAAGATGTCAAATTATGGCGGGGTACCAAATCATACGTAGAATCCATACGAGCCAGTATGTAGAAGTCAATGGCATTTCTCGATGACTACGTATAATTTGGCTTCTCTAGTCATTATACCTTCTGCCTCATCATGCAAGGGGTATAGAGATAAGGGGGAAAACAGTAGTGGAAAATTGGACTGTCAACTGTCTACAATCTGCATCAGACGACAGCAGCCGCGTTTTTGGCTACAGCTGAATTGTATGCATCAATCACCTTGACTTTTTCCGCCGACGCCGAGTTCTGCAAAAAAAAAAAAAAAAAAAAGAGTTGTGAGTTTTTTTTGTCTCCAGTCAGTGGACAGGCCACAAAAACTCACCGGATCAAAAGTATATCCCAGCCATTCCTTGACGAGCCTTCTCGCCAGCTCAACGCCAATAACCCTCTGCCCTAGACACAGCACCTGCGCATTGTTGCTCAAGACAGACCTCTCGACCGAGAAGCTGTCGTGGGCCGTGACGGCGCGCACACCTGGCACTTTATTTGCGGCAATCGCCACGCCGAGCCCGGTACCGCAGATTAAGATGGCCCTGTCGACGGTGCCGTTGGCGACTGCTTCGGCGGCGGCAATGGCAGAGGTCGGGTAGGCCGTCTTGTCTTGTTCATTCTCGGGGCCTACGTGGATGACTTTTGCAACACGCGCGTCTGATGCCAGATCGCGAGAGATGATGGCTTGGTAGGAGAAGCCGGCGTCGTCACCGCCAATGGCGATGCGAAGCTGTGAGGTCATTGTGGCAAAGGGCCGGGTCTGTTGCTGAAGATTGTGTGGGTGCGATTGGTGCTTTGTGTGAGTATTAATGCGAGCATCGTGTGGCAAACAACAAATTTTCAAGTAATTCTCAATTCGATAAAACTATGTACTTTTATTTGGAAATTCGGGTTCATGTGTTGCATCAGCAGCCCATTGTCCCGGAGTGGTGTCTTGAGCGTTAACCATCTTCGAGGTGTTGTGCCTCGAGACGCGGTCGCTTTTTTGCGTGTAGCGTCATCTTGCCAGTGAGAGCGGCGGAATTGGAGCCGCACGTCGGAGCTCGATGAAACGCTAATACATGCTCTCTTAATGGTACGGAAATACTGGCCCAAAGTCACGCGAATATGTTGGATAGTTCTGCCTTTGCAAACTTCCTCGACGTGAGGCCGGCCCTTCCTGAATTTCTCACACCAGTCGAGCATCTCGACCACCCGGTACGACAACATGACTGCCTGGGATCCGACCAAGAACAGGACATACCAAATCCTCAAAGACGCCGAGGAAAAGGGCTATGGCGTCGTCGCCCCCATCGCTTATAACATCGAGCACATAATAGCCTTTATCCAGGCCGCCGAGGCAAAGCGCAGTCCTCTCATCATACAAGTGTTTCCATGGGCCATTACCTTTTCGTCCGGGCTCCTTGTCATTGCGGCGGCCCACGCCGCGAAATGTGCTTCCGTCCCCGTCGCTATCCATCTCGACCATGCGCAGGATGAGGCTCTTATCCGGCAGGCGGCGGACACGCTCCCGTTTGACAGCATCATGGTGGATATGAGCCACTACGAGATGGACGAGAACATGGCCAGGACGGCAGAGCTCGTCCGGTACTGCCACGAGCGCGGAATAGCCACAGAAGCGGAGCCGGGCAGGATCGAAGGAGGCGAGGACGGCATTGCGAGTACCGAGGACCTCGAGGGCGCATTGACGACTGAGGAGCAGGTCGAGAAATTTGTCGCGACAGGGATTGATTTCCTTGCACCGGCGTTTGGCAATATCCACGGAGAGTATGGGCCTCGCGGGCCAGAGCTGCAGTTTAACAGGTAAAATCTTTGATCCCGCGTGCTTGACACAACTGATGCGCTGTTACTGACTGAAGCGCTATTGATGTTAGGTTGAAAATGATTCGGGACAAGGTAGATAGCAGAGTGCGTGTTGTGCTTCACGGAACCAACGACTTTCCACAAGACATTATGCAGAGATGCATTAGCGGAGGCGTATCCAAAATCAACGTCAACAAACTCGTGTTAGACGACTATTTGATTCATCTGAAAACAAAGGCGCCTATGCTTAAATTGACAACGTCGATGGAACAGGGCGTCACGGCGGTACGGGGTCTAATGGAGTGGCAAATGGACGTTTGCAAATCTACGGGAATGGCGCCGTAAAATGGGTAAATTAGTGAATTCAAAAAGTCTCTGAAATGAGAAGTCTGTTTATTCTAGCCGTGCCAGCCCCCTCTTGAGTGGTGCGAGAGAGGGGGCGAGGACGGCTATTCATCGCGCGTGCTGTCGTAATCATCCGCGTCAACCCTCTCCCAGTCCTTGTGCAGGTCTTCTCTCCACATTGCCATTGGTGGCCAACAGACACGACCTTCACATTCTTCCATCAAGGATATAATCTTGGCCCTCTGTTCCCCATCACTAACACAAAGCCCAGCGCCATACAGGCACTGCGCAGAGAGAATCTGACAGCCCTCGTCTTTGAGCTGCAGTGCAATGCCGCATATCGCGTTGACTGCCTCGGACAGCGTCCGTTGCATCTTCAAGTATCCATGAAAGCCTGCATGCATTGTTTCTACAGTATGCAGTGTGAGCAGAATCTGCGCAAAGCTATACGCCTGCAGCGCCGCGCCGAACCGAGGTGGATGAATCCATAGCGGAGCAAAGACTTGGCCAGCAGCAGCTTTGGGCGTCGGCAGCACCTTGTACCCATCGCCGAGGTGCGATTTCCATTGCTCCATCATGGACACCAGTGTGCTTCTTTGCGTATTCAGCTTTGTCTTGTCGACGGAGTTGTGCGACGTTGCGGCTTGGACACTGGCACGAAAGTTGATGGCCTGGGATAGGATGTAGATGGCCCTGTCAGCCAGCTCGTTCTGATCAAGCTCGTGAATTGCCTTTTTCGGCACCCAAAAGCTGAGACAGGCTCGCGACTCGCGAAAAGCCGCCCACACGTCCTGCCGGAGCCAAGCCCACCAAACCGACTGGCGCAGACCTCCGCAGCCACCATCCACGTCTTGGGATCTCTGAATCCAGAAGATCCCCTTTAAATGCCGTTGCCAGTTGCCAGAGCCATCCGACTCGTCGAGCATTTCGTAGACGGAAATGGTGAGCGCAGTGGCGAGGAGCTCTTCGGAGTGAGAATAGCTAGGGTACTTGAGAGTTTCGCGCACGTATTGCAGAGTCTCGTAGTAATATCGGATCCATTCTCCATCTTCATAGTCGCCATCAGTATCTTTGCGTAGCTGGCGGGCGGCGGCGTCGATACCGCTGAATTGGTGTTTCGAAGACAAGGCCAGGATCGCCTTCATCAATCCCGTGTTCCGAATCGCCAGACGGATCGCATAGCTGGAGAAGAGCTTATGCGGGTCGAACAGGTCCAGCCACGAGGCACACCGGTCAGCGAAATGGCGAAACAGTTTGGCTTCGTGCGCAGAGAGTATTACGTCTCCCCCTGATTGCCACGCAGTCCGCTCCAACTCGGGGTCCAAGTTTTCTGGTAACTGGGCCTGGCCGTTCAACAGCGCAGGTGAAACATGCACCAAGACGGAAGTCGTTTGCGGCGGCTGCTCTACCGCTCGCGTCTGCTCATCACCTCGCGTCTGCTCATATGGTGGCAGGAGTCCCGTAGCCAACGGGTGATTGCTGTCTGCCTGCACCGCATCGCTGGCAAGCAAGTCCAACCAGCGGATCGAGGCAAAGTTTGCCGACCAGGTGGCGGACGATATCGACCGCGGCGAACACATAAAGGCATGTTCGCACTGTGCCGTCAGCTGCTCCTCGCCGGTCGGCGGCAAAGCCTGGCCAATTCGGCTACCGTAGCTGCTGGCCACATCCGGCTGCTGCTGCGTCGCGGCCGGGACCGGCGACGAGGCTTGACTCTGCTCGTGCCGATGATTTCCACCGCTGACGCCAGACGCCGAAGCCGATGCGGCTTCCGAATTCTGCGGAAACAGGCAACGACGATCCGATATGGAGCAAGGACCACACACTGGCCGCTCTTCGTCGCATTTCTTGTGCCGCTTCCGGCACGTCAAGCTATGCCACTATTTTAGCATCGACACGCGATGCCGAGAGAGCAAGGTCTTGACGTTTAAGCGATGCGATTTACATACCAGCCAGTGGTGGTCCTAAGCCCCGTGCCGCGCGACTTGCGAGCGCGTTTTCGCGGTCGTTCGCCCGAAATCATGGGGTGTGATATGGGGCAAGTCGACAATGATGAAGGGTGAATGGAGTCGTGTAATGGCGTCTCGCGGATGAAGCGTGAGCTATAGCGTCTCGGGGACAAGGAAGGAAGGGGAAAGTGGAGGATCATGCAGCCTCAGCTGGGGTTTTTGAGCTGTCACGAGGCGAGGCAAGGTGGGGGGATAACCCTTGATCAGTTGGAGATGCCAATCAACTACAACCCACTGTAGTTAACTAGGAAGTCAGTCAGCTGGTTAATTACAGGGCTAAGCAGCAAGTCGGCTTATCGGTCAAACGGCCGCAACCTCCAATTGACTAGAATTTAAAAAGCACCCCAACTAGCATCCAGCGGGCAAGTTAATTGCTACTGTAGGGTGTGGCCCGCGCCTGCCTAGCTAACCCACAACCTACAGAATACATCATCAGTTATCCCTCCCTGACACCTACCCTGGCTTTGCAGTCCCGCTAACTACCTAGTAGCTAGTCAGTGACTAATAAAGGAATAACCAATCTATAACGTAACAGAAAAGGTCTCGGCAAACTCTCTCTACCACGTTTACGCTTTTTACCCCACGGCGTTTTGGACTTTTTAGCCCAGCTTTATTTACTGGTCCCCAGCAACGCCACTCGTGGCTGGGTGTGTGGCGTGACCGCGCCTCGCGGCACAACCCTTACACTCTCAACTTTGACCTTTTCCACAATACCAGTTTGTAATGCATCAAGAGCGCTTCGGCGTTGTTTTTGTTGTTGTCTACCGCATGATGGGTCAATTTAATGCCGTCACAAGAATGTACTCGAAAGCCTTCCGTATCTTACTTCCTCTCTAAACCGCCACCTCTTTCTACAATGTCGACTAGACACTATTTTCCTGACACGGCAGCAAACACCCTGGTGCTGTGTGCTCTTCGTGCGCTGACTACAGCAAACCCTCATCTGTCTCTAGATGAAGCGCGGCGTGTTGTTTCGAACACTCACCATGACCAATCGCAGGTGAGCGTCGTCGGTGGCGGCGGCTCCGGCCACGAGCCGGCATGGAGCGGCTACGTTGGCAGCGGCCTTCTTTCGGCCGCGGCTTGTGGTGACATTTTTGCTTCGCCGAGCGCGAGCCAGGTGCTCGCTGCAATGGAAACAGTCCCGTCAGAAAAAGGCACGATACTGTTGATTACCAATTACACTGGTGACCGCTTGCATTTTGGACTGGCTGCTGAGAAAGCCAGGGCCAAGGCTGCCGCGTCTGGCCAGCACAGCAAGGGAAAAGTTGCTATTGTTGCGGCGACAGACGATGTCTCTATTGGAACAAGTAAATGTGCTCGAGTTGGCAGAAGAGGCCTGCCAGGCCATATATTTAGTAAGTCAATGCCTGCCTCTCTGCTACAACTTGGCGCATGCTAACGTCTCATTCAGCTATGAAGATAGTGTGCTCTGCAGCCGCCGAGAATTGGCATTTTGATGACTGTGTGCGTCTCGCCGAAGTCGTCAACGCTCAGACCGTATCCATCGGCTCAGCTCTGGATCACTGCCATGTTCCTGGGCGACAGCATCAGTCGGTCGCAGAAAACACATGCATCATTGGTGCAGGAATCCACAACGAGCCTGGTCGACGTATTCTGACACCGTTTCCATCCGTCGACGAGATCATCAAAGAATGTCTTGGTCTCTTGTGTGATCAAAACGACCCCGAAAGAGGATTTGTCAAGTTTGACACTGGCGACGAGGTCGTCATGCTCATCAACAATTATGGAGGCCTGTCTGTCCTTGAACTCGGCGCGCTGACAGACAAAGTGCAGAGCCAGCTTGCGGAGCGGTACTGTCTCAAGCCTTGCCGCACAATGATCGGCGCATTTGAGACGTCGCTTAATGCCCCAGGTTTTTCCATCTCTCTGGCCAACCTATCCGCTGCTGCCAGACAGTGCGAGAGCACTGCTTCAAAACTCCTGGAATTGCTTGATCAGCCAACAGCCGCCGTCTCGTGGCCCAACATTGCTAATGTCGCGGGCAATACCACATCATCAGCTGGCAAGACAAGCAAAAATAGGATGGGCGGCAAGCATGGCCACCAAGCAAACGGACCTGAGATCAAGTCAGTCGACCACACATCCCCATCGAACGGGGGTTTTCCTGTCGACGCGGCGCTGCTGGAGAGGGCCATTCGGTCAGCATGCGACGCGGCAATTTTGGCTGAGCCTGATCTTACAAAATGTGATATGATCATGGGCGACGGCGACTGCGGCGAGGCCGTCAAAGACCTCTGCGAAGCAGTGCTCTGTCTTATCGACGGCGGTGCCGCATCTCAAGGGTCTCTGCTTGATTTTCTCAAAACACTCATGGAGACTGTCGACAAAATGGGCGGCACCCTTGGAGCCATTTTTGGCATTTTTCTCTCTGCATTCTACTCTGCCCTCGCGCAACGTGTATCCCGGTCGCCCACATCGGCCGACGGGGACGTCCACGACTTGTCCAAGGCGGCGGCGTTTGCGGTCGAGCGCCTGCAGAGCCACACAACTGCTCGGGAAGGCGACCGAACCGTCATGGATGTCTTTATTCCCTTTGCCAATGTGTACGCGCAGGCGGGAAACTTTGCGGATGCGGTCAAGGTTGCGGGCGACAAAGCCCTCGCGACGCGCTTGATCAAGCCTAGTCTGGGAAGAGCGAGCTACGTAGGTGACGCGGCCACGAGGGAGCTTCCTGATCCCGGAGCGTGGGCTTTGTATGAGATGCTTTGGGGACTTGCGCGTGGGCTCGGCATGAATGTGCCCCGGGTGAGCAGGGAGAGCGCCGGGGCTTAGACTAGCCCCGGTACCGGATCAATTGGGCTAGACTGTTCTGTCGAGCGCAGATGAAAGAGTAGCGAGCCAGGATGAATGTCTTTTTTCATCGGGAGAAGGGTAGAAAGATGCCATCATTGTACCATTAGCTTTCCTCGTGTGAAATCTTGGCCTCTTGTGTGATCAAGACGACCCCGAAAGAGGTTATGCAGGTCAAACAGGTCCAGCCACGAGGCACACCGATCAGCGAAATGGGGAAACAGCCTGGCCTTGTGCACAGAGAGTACCACGTCTCCCCCCAAAGTCTCGTAGTTACACCGGATCCATTCTCCGTCTTCGTAGTCGCCGTCAGTATCTCTGCGTAGCTGGCTGGCGGCAGCGTACGGTTGATTGGCACCGACCACTCTTTGACTGACGACTAAAAACATTATAAATCTTGGTTGATAAGCTATGGTAGTTTATTCTTGATGATTCAAGTAAATGGTTAATTTATATCCAAAATTCAAGGACGCAAAAAGAAGTAACTATAAGCCTATTGTAGCCGCGACCCGTGGTAGTACCTATCTAGGAAGGTAGTTAGGTGCGTGGTACGTGTGTATATCCCCGCCATTAAAATGTTCGGGAGATCTGTGATCGTCGCGAGGACCGGGGCCCCCAGACATGTCCGAATATCTCTAGGATCCCTAAATGGGACGGCGGTCGCCGACAGTCACTGCGAGAGAGCGTGGCTAAAGGAGCCTGACTAGAATCGTAATGTGGCGCTCGCAACGTTCAAGTCTTCGCCGCATGTAGTTGAATCGCAGCACGGACGCACCGGCGTAGTTGCCGGATTTGCGGATTATTCTGTTCAATTTTACGGAGCTGCGCGGGACGCATGGGATCCATGGAACGTGCCTGTCGCGGACCGCACGAGGTGTCGGAAGCGCTTGTCAGGCAGTCTGCACAAGACGCGATGCCGTGTCTGACGTACATGCTGTAGGACTCTTGACCGCGGTGGGGGCTTGACTGAATTCATTGCGGAAGCTTCGGGTCCTAGCAGAGTAAGATCCGAAGTATCGGGTATGGACTGCCCACGTACTTAATACAATATCGAATGCAGCGAGTTTTTATTTGGCCATAACCTGCGCTGTGCTTTGACGTTGAAATTGTCGGGTTGCAGGAACATTAATTTAATTCACGGCGGGATTTGTATAATTATTCGATCTAATAATTTATTTCTTGTTCGTCGGGCTTTGCAGCCTACTGTAGACCGTAGTGTAACGTCAGCCACCCACTTCCGGACCATACCCACATTTAGACTAGCCAACCTCCCCCACTTTAATAATAAACCTTCGTTACTAGAACCGTGATTTCTCGCGTAAAATAAATTATATTAATATTATTTTTTTCTTACTATATTATTATAAGCTAATATATAGAAAGTGATATTTAAAACACCCTCTAGGATATAATTAGTAGTATAAGTATATAAAAGGCTATAACTTACTAGTTTATATCTTAGGGAACTATTAATTATTATTTAAATAGTATAGTACTATAGAAATAGGTATTTAAGTTAATATAATAGCTCTTAGTTACTTAAGAATTATACCTTATTTCTTAGATCTTAATTTAAGATTATTTTAATAACCCTCTTACCTATAAGTAGGTCTAGAAGATTACTTTAAGTCTTTATTATCTTAATAGTAATAATTATAATATTAAAAAGAACTAGTTATAAGGCTTTTTAAAGTATAACCTAGAGGTTAAAACACTTAGAGGTAAGTGCCTTAATTTCTAGTATCTAAATAATATTTTAACTTATATAATCTAGAATTTTTTTAAGCTTCTTATTATTAAATAGATTAGTAATATCCTCCTTTAGAATTAATATAATATAAATAAAATAAGGCTTATAATAAGGCTCTAAGAGAATAGCTTAGTACTAGGGTTATTATAGAAGAGAATTATACTAAAGAAGTAGTCTAGTTAGTACTTTTAGAGTATAATTTTTAAGTATATTTTAGTTATAAAAAAGAAGTTAAATCTACTTATTCTTTTTAATAAAAAAAACATTTAATAATAATAGTTTCTAGATAAATTAATACTATTTAAAAGCTAGTATTTCTAGGCTACCTTAAAAGGCTAAATAAATAATATTATTACTATTTACTAGCTTAAAATAATCTTTATCCTTAAGATAAAGCTAATAAAGGTATCTAAGTAAAGACTTCTTATTATTAATAGCTATAGTAGTTACTATATAAATAAATTCCTACTTAAATATTATTATAATAATATATATCTTTCTTTTCTTATTAGCTTATAACTCTTATATTCTTTAACCTTTTAATATAATTATATTTAACTTAATTAAGACTAGTTATTAAAAAGAGCTTAATATATAACCTAATAATATTAATTCTTTACCTATTAATAAGTAAATTTTTCTTAAATATTATATTATTATTAAAGAAGTTAAATTAACTAAAAAAAATATATAAATTAACTAATAAAAGTCTAGTCTTTAGCTAATTAATATAGTTTAATTACTAATAAGTAATTTACTTTTTAATTTAGTTAAAATAATATTATAATTAATACCTATTAAGTTAAAAAAAGTACTTAAAGAAGGCCTATTAGAGGTTAAAATACTATTAAATAAATACTAGCTTTAATACTTATTTTATAATAATATATAATAGTTAACTAACTAATAGTTAGTTATTAGTCTTAGCCTCTATAGTATAGTAGTTCTATACTAGGGAGTTCTATGTAGGTTAGTATATAGATTATAGGTTTAAATCCTGCTAGAGGCACCCCTTTTTAATTCTTTATCTTATTTATCTCCTAAAAGCCTAGTATACTAAAAGT
>JARJPP010000571.1:0-11418 GCA_030782485.1 Beauveria brongniartii
TATTAGTTATTATAGCCTATATATCTTATTATAATTATAAATTTAATATATATTTTTAGTTAAAGTTATTACCTAAAAACCTTATACCTACTAGTCCCTTAGCTATGCCTCTAATTATAAGATCTATTAATCGTAAGCTCACAGATCCACAATTGCTAAGAGCTCTGCCACCATCTTTCAATCAGGCAACACCTTACGTCCCATATCCGTTTCCCATGTGCTTGCCTCCAAACCTTTGGTACTTTAGACTATTAGTAGGTCCATTGCTTCTTACCGCAATGGAAAACATTTTTACCGGCGGAAACGATTTTTCTGTTGAACAACACCACTCTAGGCAGACGCAAGCCGCCAACCGGACGGGCATAACGCCCATGACGCCTCGCATAACCAAAACGCAGCGTCATCGACGTGGCGGACACCAACACCTTTCTTTAATCTCGGCTGAGCTTGTTGAGGCATGCAACACCAGAATAGCTGAGAGGAATAGACACCGATCAAGCCGCTGTTGAATGACCGATAGTGCCTCTCTGCCTTTCTGAGCTCGAATTTCCCCCTAACTAGTCATTACAGTAGGATTTATACTAGTGCTATTTAGAAAAGAGGTTTTCTTGTCACAGTATAACGTACCTTCTGCCTACTGCTGCCTAATGTTGCCTCTTGTAACATTGCTGCCTATCAACTGACAATATTAGAAGGCATCTAGGCCAAATCTAAGATAGAGAAGTCAAGTACTACACGCTGTCTTTAAATGCATCTACCTGACCAATTCCGACTGCGACACTTCTGCTGTAGCCCGAGCATCCCTGTATAGCTGAATTATCCATGTACGGCTGAAGATATTCGCCATAAGGAGGCCTCTAAATTGACTATATTAGGGGTCGATAAATCGATCTTCTACATAAAGAATCAAGTACTACACGCTGTCTTTAAATGCATCTACCTAATCGATTCCCCTGGCTGTGACAGGTACAATACGAACAACACCTAATTATTGATCAATAATCTCGTACCCTTCGTGAAACCAACAGCGTAGTTGTCAATGCTTAAACTTTAGTACGGCCCAAGATGCTAGCCTGTAACCCAAAATAATTGCAATCACGATGCCAACGTTGCGTCCCTGATCCCCCGTCTTGACTCCATATTGGTCCAACACCATCATGCCCGCAATATGGCATCTGTCAGACGGCATCGGGATATATCTGCAATGGCAGCCGCTGCCGCAGTCGTAGGTCTGCCCGTCCAATTGGGAGGCCATCATACCCCGGAACACGTACGTTTGGAAGTTCCAGTAGTATAGTGCGTACTTGTAGAATACATTGAGCTTATCCAGGGGAACTAACGAGCCTGCCGTCGTGAACATGAGGACGTTGATAATTGCCACCAGAACGAGCGCGGGGACGATGTCTGGAACGATGGACACGGCCAATACGACGATGGCCTCGGCTGCGAGCAGGTCAAAGAAGAGCCACATGACCCAGGCGAAGAAGCGTGAGGCAGAAGGCTGGCAGTTGGCGAGCCAGTAGAAAACGACAGAGAAAGCCATGGAGAAGAGGAAGAGGTGTGGCGTGCCGACGGCGAAGTTGGAGAGACAGAAGCGCGTGGCGCCGTACAAACCGTTTCGATTTTCGTGGATATATTGCTGGTAATCTTCGATAAAGGCAGGGACGTACGTGACCGTCATGAATGCCATAAAACCGGAACTCACGATGAGGGCGTTGATCAAAAGCTGGATGGAGTCTTGGTTACGGTCGAGTCGTAGCCAGATGGTGCCCATGAGCACGGCCAGGCCAGTGTACATGAAAAGGCGGAAGCGGTATGCCATAGCGTCACGATACGCCTTGAGAAAGCCGCGGTGCACCAAGGTCAGCAGCTTCCGCGCCATGCTAATGCTGGATGGGCTAGCCGTTACGGTGCTCAAGTCTTTGGCGTCATGTCTGGCGCTAGCATCGTGCTCGGCGGCCGAGAGGGATTTTCTCACGCGTTGGGCAGCGGCGGACTTCTGCCAGAGAGAATGCAGTTCGCCCATGTGCTGCGATGCAGCCGCTTTATCTTCGGAAAAGTCAATGTTGACGAGCTCTAGCAAAAACTCGGCGGGGTTGGCCCTCGGAGGGATGGAGACGCCAATGCTCTCATAGTGCTCAATCGTGCGGCTTATGGAGCCAAAGTAATGCAGCTTGCCTGCTGAGAGCAGCAGCAACTTATCAAACAGGTGGAAAGTGGATGTGGAAGGCTGATGGATGGAGCAGAGGACGACGAGGCCATAAAGGCGGGCAAGGTCGCGCAGGTGGCGGACAATGTGGAAGCTGGCGGCTGAGTCGAGGCCGCTTGTGGGCTCGTCGAGGAATAAGATCTTCGGGCCGGTAACAAGCTGCCTGGCGACGGCGAGGCGGCGCTTTTGCCCGTGAGAGAGGCCCTTGCTGACGAGGGTGGAGGCCTGGGAGGCGAGACCAAAGGACGCGAGGAGGGTATCGATACGGGCGTGGGAGTCGCGGGGCCTGTTTGTATAAGCACATGCAAATGGTGAGAGACATAAGGTGGAATAGGTGTAGCTAGGTACTGACTGGATACCCGCCAGCTTGGAGGCAAACTCGAGCGTCTCGCGGACTGTTAGCGAGGCGATGAAGTGGTCGGTGTCTTCAACGAAGGAGGTGACGTGCCGGAACGAATCGTCGGATACCTGGGTCCCATTTACGACAACAGTGCCTTCAATGGTGGCGCCGGCGGAGAGGGGACGACGTGCGAGGACATGCAACAGGGTCGTCTTCCCACAGCCCGAGGGTCCCATTATGGCGCAGCATTCTCCCGCTTTAACAAAGCCGTCTACATTTTGGAGAATGGTCTTTGGCTCTTTATCCGTACTATCTTTGACGGCAGCGGTAACGGTCACGCCGCTCCAGGAGATGGTGCGTACAGTGGTGTTGAGCAGATGCTTGCCTGCGGTGTGGTTTTGCTGTTTAGAATCCATCAACTGTAAGAGTTCGAACTCAAGGTTCCAACTGAACTCGTAGGCTCAGATGCAAAGGTTCCAAGAGTCCAAGACGGCGGTACGCAGACAAGTAGCTATCTGGCTCAAAGCATTAAAATTGAGAGAGGGAAGTGTGTGAAGCCAAGAGCAGAGACACATATTCTAGGCTATTTTCCGCATGTGTACTTATCTTTGCAGAATTCAATGCCTGAGATAGGGGCAGGCTATAACAGGGCCTCGAACAGACAGATACGAGAATGACATGACTTGTCTCACTCACATTGGGAGACAACAAGTGGGCCATCAACGTGCAGTCATTGGTATTCATTTTACCCTGTTGAGCTGCGCCTTCTACAAATGACCTCTATTGTCTCCTCGTATACCATGGCTTTACCGTATCTTATCAACCCTCTCGCGGTTAAACATTGGCCAAATACGGTGGGCTAAGACGATTCTTACAGAGGAGTGGTATATACTCGGAATTCTGGGATAGGCCATATCTGTGTAGGATTGCTGACATTTAATCAATACATTAATGCACGCTCCCGCCCCGGGGCCAATGCGCTTAGGACCACGCCTTTTCACACGGCGTTTGCAGGTTATATAAGCGAAGAAAATAACAAGCGCGCGCGCGTGGCGCGTGGCGTGGTGAACGCGACGCTCGACGCGTCTTTTGACGAGCCCGTTTAGATACCTACCGACGGTGGTCCAACGGAGGTATCACGACCCGCACCCGGCATAGCCCTAGCATCAGTACACTAGAGCAAAGCCGTAAATAACCCACTTAGAAATAAGAGTATAAAAGCCCGTAAAATCCTAGGACATAAGCCACGGCCTAGGACTAGGTCTAAGCGTCTAGCCTAACTAACTATTAACTAATACTAGTAAGAGGAAGATTAAGGCTATAAGGTATACGCCTATTTAATTAAGAAGAAGGGCCTTACTAGCACCTACTAGAAGCTAATATAGGACTATAGTAATAAAAAGAAGTATAGGTTTTCCTCTAAGGAATCTAGTTTTTCTTATATTTATAAATAATAGAGATACTAGATAGATGAATTAGTCTAACTAGAGTAAATTAATAATTAATATATTATTTATTACGTACATAGCTAATGCCTGTGAAGCCAATTATCCACTAAAGTCAAAGTTTTCAAACTCGCAGTGCAATCCAGCCAATAACCCCCGTCAGCATCTCGTCCTGTTACCAGCATCATATCCGCAAAGTTCCCTGGTACATAGCCATGTATAAAACGAGGCTTCAGAGAACCATTCTCATCCATATTAGCTGCTGCGGCTGGAAGGGTTATGTCAAATAATTTAGCCTTGGACCAATTCGATATGAATATAGGATACATATCGTGATGACCCATGATTGGAGGCAAATATGGCCATGAATTTTCCCACAGGGCTGCGTACGCCTCGACTTGCTCCTGTCTTTGGGATTTTGACACGTCTTGACGAACACCATTAGCCACGCTTCCCAGAGAGCCGGATTGGATGTCGCCATTCTTCAAATGTATGTAAATAAATCCAATCGCATTTGAGATAAATGGCACCCCCTTGGGGAAAACCTGTGCTGGCAAAAATGGTCGAATAGACTGTGCGTAAATCAGCACCACTCGCCTCTTTTTTGACAATTTTTGAGTGCAAAACCGTGTCCACCAAGCACATAATATGTCCCCATCGCTGATAAAGACTTGTTTTTGAGCTTCTCCTCCCAGGCCTGCCCTAGCCTCATCACGCAGCTTGTCCATCTGGCCCGCGCTGAGGTAAATTGTTCGACGGTGTTTATGTGGCCACATCATCCTAGTCAAGTTTCGACAGCCGAACATGATAATATCCAGCTTGGACATGTGATAAGGAGAGAGGTAATGTGTGGTATTGCTTTGTCTTGCCACAAGGCTAATTGGGCTGCTCTCAGTGCATTTTGGCATTGTCAGTTCGACGTCGGGATTGCGGAGTACTATACCCCAAGTATCAAGTAAATCTTTGAGCCCGAGGATATCGAACAATGTATGAGGGAAAGCCATAGACAAGATTGTTGCGTCTGAGAATGACGTCAAATGAACAGCCAGTTGCGGGACGTCCCGGTAAAGGTAGTGATTGGTATTGCCCATACATTTTGAGGGGCATAGAAATTTTTTGAAGTTGTCTGGATTCCATGAAGACGATGAGTTGTTTGAGAACATAGGCAGACGACCTGCCACAGGATGATCTGAGATCTTTCCTTGAATTGTTATGTTCCGATAGACAAATGCCGCGCGATTGTCGTTAAACTCAGAGGGAATATGATATTCCAATTGACCAGATGTCTTCATTCTCATTAGCAAAGTTTACTCGATGCTCCAGAATGGACTGCTCACACAACGTCTGAGTCTCGCGCCTAATCTAACCCAACCTCGTCGTTGAATAAGGGAATCAAGACTCTTTTGCAGCCTCTCAGCATCAAGTGGTGTATCAAAAACAGCCATAAAATTAACCGGCATCTGCTGGAACACTATGTTCGAATCAGACGTGCTAAGTGGCACTACCGTATCGTTTGCAGGCGTAGGGGGGGTCCTGCGTGGCGGGAGCGCCGCCGCAAGCATGGCTTTTAACATGGTTTGGTAGTTTATGCAGCGCCTATCGGCATATTGGAGCCGTTTTTGGAGTGACCCGATGAATTTAACAGACGAGACTCCACATCTCTCCTTCGAAAATGAGTAGAATGTTTAATTGCGTCGAAACGACGATAGCTGACGCGGCTAGTTGCTAGGTTCTTATATGTTTTGCCTTCGAAGGAATCAACCATATCAATAGTAGCTAAGAAGCGCCTAGAATCGAATGGCTTACAGATTGCCAGAACAAATTTCACCGTTAAGACATGCTTGTTTACAGGGCCTGTAGGTAATCACATTAGGGTTCCTTGTTTGTTCCAATTTAAAACGGGCAGATTACGAAGCAGCTTCAGAATGATCACAATCAATCCATCATAATTTTCCTATAGGACATTGACTGTCTCAGCGGTATTATACAGAGAGCAGTGCCGCACTGACGCTACGCTATGTACATTCTCTGGTCGGCGTAATGGCGCAGCGGTCGAGCGTTGCAAACTACCGTCGTGAGTTTGTTGCGTAAAATATAACAATTTTTTTTAATATATTTTTTCTTCCAGCAAAAGTACATGCTATCTATTATTTCCTTCTACTGCAATAATGCCTTATATTCTATGCGACAGAGGTATTATGGGCTGCGCCCCATCCTTGGAAAGTTTGCCAAAAAGAAAAAGAAGAAAAAACAGGCCATGTCCGAAGTATATTGTGCCATATGTTGTTGCGTACTAAATATTGGACATTTACTACCATGGCGACGAATGTTCAATACTCAAACACAATTAATAAACTGGCTGACAAAAATCTAGCCCCTAAGACACTTTCTTTCAGCTTGGCCCCCATGGCGCCGATAGACCAGGGCAGGGAATTGTGACGGGAGCGTTATCTTAGGAAATTAGGGCGCCACTGCATTGCCACTGTCTACAGTGTTTCTCGTTACATTCGGTACATGATACGTTGTATAGTGCATGACCAATATGGCTTACAAGATATATTCCGTCCCATCACGCAGCCTTGTCGGCTTGCCAATTCCACTCGCCACTCGACGTATGACAGGACCTAAGCATATCTGTACATGATGGTAGATTTTCGATTCTCAGAGCCCTGTGGCCATCAGCTACCCGAATGGGCAGAAAACATCACGGCGCTTCCTATTCGCATTAGTACATACGAACCTATCGCCGATAAAGCGAGTTTTGAATTTCATAACCTTTGGAAGCGTCTTGGACTGCCTTCTATAGGTGCCGGCGGTCGTGATTGGATGGCAGACGGTGAGCATGGTCATTCTGGAGCGCTTGTGTTTCCTGAAACTCTCCCAAAACGAATGTCGAGCCTAGTGAAAGCCCTGGATCTATTTCTTGCGATGGATTGTAAGTATTGCACCTCATCCGAACCGATTACCAACTGGGAAAGAAGCTGAGACCTCCTTCCACTGAATAGCAGTTCGAGACATGGCGGATAGCAACCCGGGAAAGAAGCCAGCGACCAGCTCAATCCAGGCCAGCGTAATAAAGGCGAGCACTGCACTAAATATCATTCTTCGAAACCCAATTTCTGGTTTCGCGTGGTTCAAGTCGGTATTAAGGCAACTCGCAATAATGGACAAACCATTTCACCTACCAGATGGGATGAAAACTTTCGCTGAGCTTTTCCCAACACGGTTCGTTGACTTTGGTTGCCCGTAAGTACCTCTCCATATCCTTGTGCGGAAGGATATTAACGGTGCTTAGTGTTCTACTGTCTACGATGTGCTTCACCTTGGGGCTTAAATTGACTGCAAATGAGTTTGAAATGGTGCATCGCCTTGACGTATTCAGCAATACTGCAATGGCATTCTCGAATGATATCATTAGCTGGCCAAGGGATCAATTCGAGTCTCGTGCGACGAAGGTGGAATCATGCTCTTGCGTGTTGATTATGATGAAAGAAACGGGCTGCAATGAAGAAGAATCTCTCGCTAAATGCCGGCATAAAATGAGGCAATATGAGGAGAAATGCAAGCGGCTGTCTACTCAAATTATCAACTGTCCTGACGCATCTGCAAGTGTCAAGAGGCTGGCAATTGCTTATCCTCTCGTTATTTCAGGGACCGTTTTCTGGCAATGCACTTCCCCACGGTATCTATACCATGGCCCTGATTGGGAGTTGATGAAGAAGGTTATGCGGATGCCAATGGAATCGGTAGAGCTGGATGAAGCATTTGAAGAAGAATGCGAAAAGGTGTATCAGGGCTGTGTTGATATTTGCCGAGAATATTCAATAAACGGCGGAAAGTGTAGGTAACGGATGGAGATCTCACGAGTATCGGTTGGCACACTCGCTGATCTACTTGAACATCACGAGCAGCTTACAGTGTATAGGGGGCAGAGGGTTCTTTCGTTTAGTGGTCACGTCGATGATAGCTCCGTAACTGCGAGTTACTATTTGAATTATTCCGTGTCATCATAGAAAGTTCCAATAACAGTTCATGTTCTGTGATATTTGTTGCAAAACTGAAGTAATAGGAATATAGTCATACACAGCTCTAGCACATATGTGCCGCTAATCAGTCCATTTTACCACCGCTCAGCGGCAAACCTTTATTTAGCTAATTATTAATTCATTAAAATCCCGACGCTTCGACAGTTATCGATCCTCTGGAGTAACTTTGAAAACTGTTAAAGGAACGTCATTACAGTGATAGCCGTCGTCAACATCCCATCCACCCCTCGTAATGTCGCTTGTTAACGTCGCCAAATGACACAATCCGGTATTGAACTTGAGCATTGCCATAGAGTTGGATATCTCGCCACCATTCAAGGGGTAGAAATGGCGGGAAACCCTGGTGATTCACTTGACCAGAGCCGGAATAGGTTGAGCAGCGACCCGTGCGTGTTTCTCGTTGAATTTCATCTCCACGTATTATTGCATAGTTCCATGCACTTCAAACGTGTCTTAACTCTAGTCGCTATTGCTGCACATTGGTGAATGAGAGGACTAATCGTCAGCGTGATTACAGGCTAAGGACCCAACTTTGCGCACTATTTATGTATAGGATTTTGATTCGAAATAATATTTGGCACATGAGACAGATATCGAATGACCTAGAGACAGCGTGTCTCGCTGCGCTGGTATCTCATTGTTAGCACCACCCGATACAGTCTGTCGATCCTCGCTGCGACCTCGGGCCTATCGAACGGGATAATGCCGTTGGCTTCATATTGGCTTCAGACTATTTATCGCACCAAGGAAACTCCACCTGGTGATTATCGCGCTGCCAACCTCATCAGATCCACAATCTGCAGCGCCGTCACCAAAATCTGACCACCTCATAAGCAATATGCAGTGGCGTCACCAATAGCACCCACCTATCTGCCTGTAAAACGCTCTATGGCCATATTGCGCGGCCTGGGAGAGACAACGTCCTGGTCTTGGCTCGTTGTTACCGCCTCAATCCAGGCGGCAGAGTAAAATGACTGCAGATCATGGGACACCAGCCCTCACTTTTTTTGTTATCAAAGACAAGCGCGTTCCACGACAATTTAAAAGTAGCAACGGAGTAAAAGAACGCTTCTATAACCCGGCCATCTCGTACCCAAATTATCATGAACCTGCGATGATTCTGTCCAGGGTCAAGAAAATTAAAATAAATGGCGTTAAACTTCAATAAAAACCATAATCTTCTAATGCGGATTTTAGGACCGTCAGTTAGATTGCCATGATTTCATGCCACCAAGTATGGGTACACTAGGATGGCCTCTGACTGTTGATTCAGGCAACAGGGGCATCAAAGGAGAATAGCAATCAGTTTTTTAGAGTGCCTCAGTGCTGTATGTCCAGTAATGATGCATTAGTTAATAAATTCCTTAGAGTATTGGGCGGTAGCCGGCCGCTGGGCCGTGTTAGGGGTGGGTAAGGAGGGTGCTTGACGGGTGCACTCCCGTTAACCCGCGACACCCATAACGGGTTTTACCTTAGCGTTCCCGACACGTAGAATCGTTATCTTTACCGTACCTTAGGCAGTCTATATTTAAGACATTACACGTCACATCTTCGCGCTATATTTTCCGCTAGTAAGACCTGCCACAGCGAGTAACAGACGTGGCAGCAACCACGAGTACACCATGGATTTTCTACGAGGTGATGAATATAAAAGGTCGCATCTCCCCAGTCCGGCCGCCTGCGAGACCTGTGACATGTGCTATATTATATTTGCACGTTAATTGTTTTTCTTCATCACCGAAATGGCCATTTTACAAGAGCATCGGCAAGAACCTTCGTCTGTAGACTTGTGGCAAACCACAAGTTCAGCTTCTCTTGTTCTTGACAACCCCAATCAAGAGCGGGGATGTGTTGACCGCTCCAATTCAGACTCACTCCGATGTCATTCTGACAAAAGATCAGAGCTGGAAACGGAGCCAGAGAGCGGACATGCGATTTACTTGGGGGCTGAAAAGGAAGCTAGAGATCAAGAAGTTCCAGCAAGCCACCGAAGCAGCCACACAGACGGAATGAAGCAACAGGCCATATCAATACCAAGATCACCAAATGAAGAGGCGCAGGCCATGAGTCTACACGCTCCAGTATCTGGGCCGTGCAATTACATCGGCTCGCTACCCTCTAAAGGTGTGAGAGGAATTCTTATTGACTGCATCAACTTGTGGATCAAGGCCTCCCAATGCTCTGTCGGCGCGACTAAGAGCGTGATCGATTTGCTTCACCATTCCTCCCTCCTTCTGGACGACGTACAGGATGACTCTGGACTTCGACGTGGAAAGCCTGCGGCGCACTTAATTTATGGTCAAGCGCAAGCAATTAACAGCGCCACCTATCTCTTGAGTCGCGCGATCTTGGAAATACAATATTTGATTGATGCCGAAACGCTACGGAATGTTTTACTGGCATTGATTGAAATGCACATTGGACAGAGCTATGACTTGCATTGGAGATTCCTCTCAGAATGTCCCTCCGAAACCGAGTACCTAAAGATGGTTGATCAGAAAACTGGATCACTATTCAACATCGCATTGCTCTTGATGACTCCTCAAGTTGGACACATCGCAAAGCAGTCTTTCCAGCCTCTGATGTCCTTACTTGGAAAATTCTTTCAAATCAGAGACGACTATATGAACCTCAAGTCGGTTTTTTATGCCAAATCTAAAGGCTTTTGTGAAGACCTGCACGAGGGCAAACTCTCTTACCCATTGGTATTGTGCAAGAAGCTCCGACCCGACTTATTTACTCAAATTATCGGTATTTTTCGTTGCAACCAGTCAAAAATTCTACATGTAGAGTTGAAGACTCACATTATGTCCCTCCTGGAAGAATCTGGTTGCTTACTTGCTACCTATAGTTGGCTTGTGGAGGCGGAAAGTCAGCTGCAAGTTGAAGTTCAGGTACTTGAAGAAGTGTTTAATGAGCCTAATCTTATGCTACGTTCACTCATTGAGTCACTTGGAGTAGGAATCGAGGCATAGCCAGGTGGCAGCACGATGTTGGCATTAGGGCAATTCGAGAAAAGTATAGAACTCTCCGCCGCGGTCTAAGCTCGATTGACCGTTAGCGGATGTCTGTGCACATCCCTTGGCGAGTTTTTATGCAGATAATCATCTTAATATTAACGTACATTAATATTAATCATCTATGGTTTCAAATTCAGTATCAGGGTTATATTAAGAATCCATAAATCCATTTATATTTTTGACGGCGCAATGTTTAAAAAGTTGTCGATGCTCAAGCAAACTGTATCGAGAGCAGGCAAGTCTCTGCGTGCTAACGTCGGCTACCCACTTCTCGGCAGGGTAATCCTAGCCACCTCTTATTCTAACTAACATTATTTAACGCGTAATTTCTTATATAATTCCTCTTCCTTAATTATAA
>JARJPP010000572.1:0-27056 GCA_030782485.1 Beauveria brongniartii
TACTAGATATAGGCGTTTAGCCTAAGTCCTTTATAGGTAATAATTATAAGCTATTTTTAACTTTTAATAATAATAAAGGCCTTTTTTATTATAAAAAAAATAACCTTAAAATATAAATTTAAAGGCTTTCTTCTAATACTTATAAATATAATTATAAAAAAAGGCTTCTAATAGCTACTATTAAAGATAATATCTTTCCTAGTAATAAAGGAGAATAATAAAGGTCTTATTAAACTAGATTACCTTCTTCTAGTCTTTTAGGCTCTAATTCTCTTACTTTTAGTATTATTAGAGTCTCTTAATTTTTATTTTTTATATTAGACTAGGCTTTTTTATTAACTTTATCTTTTAAAAGCCTACTTTCTTTAAAATATATTATATAATTAGTCTTAAAATAAAGATATTAGTATTAGTTAATTTACTAATAAAAATACTATAAGTTTTCTTCTTATTATACTTATTAAATTTAATTTTATTTAAGATAATCTTCTTAGTTTTTATAGTTTATTTACTTAACTAGTTACTTTATAAGGTATTTTTAAGAAAGATATTTTTAATAATAATAAGTTAAAGATTTAAGTTAAAGTTATATTTAATTATATAAGTATAGATTTAGTTAACCTAATAACTTAATATTTTAGCTAGGCTAATAACCTTAATAAAGGTCTTATTATTATAAGGCACCTTAAGAGTAACTATAAGGGCTTATATTATAATATTTATCTAGTAAACTATTCTTATTACTAAAAGAGGGGTAATAAGAAGGAAAAAAGGGGAGGTTACCTAGTAAATTAGGTGGGCTAGGCCCCCTGTATCCTAAGGGTAGCCTGTGCCCTGGTCAGACATGACTTTTGAAAGCGACCTCTGTAATTGATGTGCTGATTGTGCTTGTGCCTGAAAGAGAGCCTGAGATCAGGGGTGCGTGCATGCATTGTGCAGCGGCAACGAGTGGGGCCTTGAGCCTCTGCCAGTGACTGTCCTTTTTGTCTCGCCTCTGTCAGCTGCCATCTGCCTCTTCTCTGTCCGTCTCTGTTTGCTTGACAGCTGCCAGTGCGTTTGCTACCAGCTGTCAAAGGTATTTCCTGCCAGCTGGCAGCTCACGTCGCCCATGAGTCCATGACCGGAGCTCCTCTTTCCGGCAATCGATGTGGGACCCGGCGCCGGCCCCGCCGGCCAGGGGCAGTCGTAAGCTAAAAACGTAAACTGCTGCCCACTGGCTGCGCAACAATGCCTTGTTATTAATAAGGGTGCAGCAACAACAAGGTGCTGCAACATTGGCTGGACATGACAGGCTAAACCTAAACGAGAAAATCATGGCATGGATCCGCCTCGTATCTTTTGACTTTATGCTCCGTGAGCAAGGAACCAATGCACTCAATAAAGAGATCATTATGGCGACGCAGCATTCCAAAAAAACAAAACAAATAGAGATACCTGTAAAAACTTTTGTACGCGTCGTCAGCTATATGTGGTACGACATGCATCCTTTTCTCTCCTGGTATACGGATACGTAGTGTCGGGCTAACTGGCCCTGGGTGCCTGGCCCTGACCACTGCAGCCCATCCATCTCGAAACACGCCCAGTCAAGTCGCATCATGCATGGATGCTTCCTTGGTTCGAGTCCACCTAGTATGCAAAGCCAAGATCTGATTCGCGTCCCCCTGTTATCTTTCTTTTTGCTTGCACCCCAAGTTACTGTGCTGTCGTTTTGCGCCCGCAGAGCCTCCTGTGCCGACCTTTGTCTTCCCCTGTGCCGCTGCCTTTATTAATACTATGTGTACCATACCTGGGCAGAGGTACCTGCGCTTGCCACCTTATTCGCCCCTTGACTCAAGTATCCCCTGACCTAGACTCTCTCCTTTCCCCATAAGCTACCCTCCTGTAATTCAACTCTACTACACAAGCATCACCATCACCAACCGCATTTTCATCTTCTCCCCTTCTTCCTTCTTCTCGACTCGTTTTCACACTTTCCCGTCATCTGGCGACCAGTCACTCGATTATATTTCTTCTCACCCGCTTCACCAACGAAAAAAAAAAGGTAGACCCTCCACCGCCTGGGTCGTGGTTCGGCCGATCCCAGTCCCTAGGTCGTTTCACCTTTATTCCACCCAACACGAGGTCCTCCCAGCCATTCGCTGTCCACGAATCCTGTCCAGACTCGACCTTTTTTCTTTTTGTGGTCCACCGGCTCCCTCTCCTCGATTCGAGAATACAGTTCCAGGAACAAGACCCAGAATCGCTCCAAACTACGGATAGCCTGACAGCTGTTTCCCGCTCCTCGGTTACTCCTGGCGCTTAACGACCATCTTGACTCCTTCTTCGCCTCTGCCCATAGCCAACTTCTTCCCTCGCCAACCGCAAACGAGGTGATTTCGATATACCGACCTATACAGTCATTTCTTGTTCAACACGCTCAATGTTTTCTCGAGGAGCCAGTGACCTTGGCCGACCTGCCCAATAATCAATATCCACCAGGGAAGACAACACAGCGCCTTCCTGGCTTGCTCCCCTGCCCGTCTTTTCACCGCGTCCTCTGCTGCGTTTCTTTTCTAGTCGACGTGCGTTTCATTCTCTGCCCCTGACTCTTCGCTTGACTGCCCTGGAGGCATTCATCTTCATCGTGCTTTCCACCTTCGTTTCTCCTTGTTAGAGCCCTGTCTTTGTGAGACGCATCGAAAGCCTGGTCGCTCCGATCCTTACTCACCCGCAACCCGCAATCAACTTTATTCGCCCTTTTCCACGACTGATTCACCACTGACTGCTTATTCAATCCTTTTTCGACCTTCTCTCGCAAATTGCAATTGCTATTGCTCGGGGCAGCCTTCTCCTTTTCATTCACCATGGCTCGACCAGCAAAACGATGGAGCTCTTGGCCCTCGCTCTTAGCCAGCGTCCTTGCCACCGGTGCCATGGCCTCCGACATACTCACGACGTCTGGTTTCACCGACTGCGGTTCCGATTCTTCCATCAAAGTCGACAAAGTTGATATTACGTACAACAACGCCAACAAGACTGTCATGTTTGATGTTGCCGGCACCAGCACCAAGGAGCAAAACGTCACCGCTCATCTCAAAGTCAGCGCCTACGGAAACCAGATTTATCAGCGTTCCTTTAATCCCTGCGATACCGCGACCTTTATTCAGCAGCTCTGCCCTCTCCCCGCCGGTACCTTTGCTGCTCGCGGCTCACAGCAGATACCCGACGAGTTTGCCAAGATGGTCCCTGGCATTGCTTTTCAGGTCCCTGATATTGCTGCCGACGCCAAGCTCGAGCTCGAGTCTGCTGACACCAAGCAAAAGGTGGCCTGCATCGAGTCCTCAGTCACCAATGGCAAGACCGTCAACGTCCCTGCCGTCTCCTACGTCGCTGCTGGTGTTGCCGGTGTTGCCCTCCTCGCCAGCGGTATCTCTGCTGCTGGTGCCGCACTCGGCAGCGGTGCTGGCGGTGCTGGTACAGGTACCGTCAGCCCCAGCTTTACTGAGACCTTTGGTTGGTTTCAGGGAATGGCCATGAACGGCATGCTGTCCGTCTCCTACCCTCCCGTCTACGAAAGCTTCTGCAAGAACTTTGGCTTCTCTGTCGGTTTGGTCCCCTGGGCCGGCGCGCTTTCCGCCATTGATAGTCTCCGTGAAAGCACTGGAGGCAACCTCACCTACGATAACGCCCAGTACGTTGCCAACGCCACTGCTGGTCAAGGCAGCGTGTTTCATTTCAAGCGCGCTGTCGGCGCTATTGCGACCATTGCACTCCGCGACATTGAAACTTCCGTCAATAGTACCGAGGGTACTAAATCGCCCAGCGGTTTTCAGCAAACTGCCCAGGGCATCGAGAAATATGCCCGACAGCTCGCCGTGCCCAAGTCTGATATCTTTATGATGGCTCTGCTTGTTGTCGCAATCATCATTGCCAGCATTGTTCTTATTATGGTCTTGGTCAAAGTCATCCTCGAGGCCTGGGCTATCTGGGGCACCTTTCCCGAGTCGCTCAAGGGCTTCCGCAAGCACTACTGGGGGTCCATTGCTCGCACCATTACCAACTTGATACTGCTCCTCTACGGTATCTGGGTTTTGTATTGCGTCTTTCAGTTTTCCCGTGCCGATTCCTCCTGGGTTGCCAAGCTGCTTGCCGGTATTACCCTCGCCATCTTTACAGGTGTCCTCGGGTTCTTCGGCTGGAAAATCTACTCGACTGTGCAAAAGCTCAAGGCTATTGAGGGTGACGCGAAAGGCCTCTACGAGGACAAGGAGCTTTGGACCAAGTACTCGCTCTTCTACGATGCCTACAGCAAAAGCTACTGGTGGCTGTTTATTCCTGTCATTGTCTACATGTTCGCCAAGGGTGCTTGCATTGCTGCTGGTGATGGCCATGGCATGCAGCAGACAATTGCTCAGCTAGTCATTGAAGGCTGCATGCTCGTCCTGCTTCTTTGGAGCCGTCCCTACGAGCGTCGATCTGGCAACGTTTTGAACATCATCATTCAAACAGTTCGCGTTCTCTCCGTCGCCTGCATCCTCATCTTTGTCGAAGAATTTGGCATTGCTCAGACCACCAAAACCGTCACTGGCCTCGTCTTGATTATTGTTCAGTCAACCCTCACCGGTCTCCTCGCCATCCTCGTCGCCTGGAATGCCATCAGCGCCTGCATCACTGCCAACCCCCATCGTTTGCGCAGAAAAGAGATGGGTAGGTCCCAATTTTCCAAGCCAATCTAATGTAGCTAACAATCACAGAAAAACGTAACCGCGAGCTTGACACTCTTACGCCTCTTGATGCCCACAACTCGCTTCTCATTCGTCCAGGCAGTGGCAAATCCTTTTATTCGATATCTTCTGTCGAGCAAGAGAAGCACCAGGCAAACGCTGCGCACACCAACGTTCCCAATCCGTACTCGTACTACAATCGCCAACCCGACGATGGTGACCGCCTTCCGGAGGCTCCCGAGCCCTACCGCGATGAGCCGACTAGGGATTTGACGCACAGCGAGCAACGCACCTACGGCCACGCCCGGCAGCCTACGCTAACCGACTTGGAAAATGGCGGCTACCGCGGTGTACCACAGACAAATCCCGGCTATAGCCGTTGGTGAAGCTCGGATACGCCCAATACCACGTTCCTTATCCACCATACACTCCTTGACCACGCTGTACATATTGCCGCCACCCGCCAATTGCCCAAGTATACATCAGTCTGCCATGCGCCGATCCGAATCGAAACCGCTCACTAAATCTTGCTGTCGCCCTGCCGAACACCATACCAACTTTGAGGCTCAGTTCATTCGTCTGATTTTTTAAAGGGCGTCTTTTTGTCTGGGTTTGGATTTAGATGAAATATTGCTGATTGGACTAACTTAATGATGATATATCGTGAGCAATCTGAACGGGCCTACTTTTTTTTTTGTAAACTTCCGAGCATCGCGTCTTTGTTTTGATATCTTTCCCAAGTGAAAGAGATTGCATCTTTGAAGTTGTTAGGGAAATGGCAAGACAGAGCGACAACAAGTCATTCTTTTAATACACACGTTAAGATTTAACAAAAGTACATTTCACGGACCAAACTAGCAGGAAAAGGACGAAAAGGTGGGTTTCTTCTTCAATGAAGAGAGTAGCAGTACATATTTTTGACGCTATACGGGGTACTGTTTTTCAATCTGGAACTGGCAGTGGTGCAAAGGATGGCTTCTTCATCTCAAAGCGCTTGCAAGTGTCGATTCCGAGTAGCAAACAACGAATAGAGACGATGGAAATGACTGCGCGGAATTAATGTCTATGTTTGTTCGATGGTTGTATTCTCTCTGTACACTCGTGTACAATGAAGGTATTTACTGCATTCTACTTTGAAAAAGGAGGACTCATCATTATGGGTGTATAAACAATCGCCTCCATGCAGTTAGTTGTACGATCAAGGGAAAAAAAAACGCAAAAGCAAAGGTCTAGCTAGACAGTGCTAGACATGCATCAACCGCCAAGCCGACTCTAATAAAACATGTCATTAGTCATGGTTCACGCAAAAACTGCCAAAAGGAACAAGCAAAAGAATAATAAAACTAACCTTCCCTCCTTTTCATAGACCACGTCGCTGATAACGTCCTTGTCCAAGTCGGGAAACATGCCCGCCAGCGTCTCCACGACATTGGCGTGCTCGGCGCGCTGCAGACGTTGCGCTTCGGCCGTCTCTGCACTCGCCTGCCGCGCTGCGGCCTCCTCTGCCGAGAGTATACGCGGAGCGGGTTGCTGCTGCTGTTCCTGCAGCTGCGCGCGCGCAGATGCACGGACTTGCTCCGCGCTGCGCCGCGGCAAGGAGCCACCGTCTTGCGAGGACCTCGGAGGCACACTGGTAGAATGGGGCCGGGTGCTACTGTTTCCGGACGACGGCGAGGACGCAGGCTCGTCGGAAAACATGCGTCCAATGGTCGTCAGAGGGCGCTGAATGGTGCGCAAGAGGCCAGAGATGGCCGCGCCCTCGCCCGGCTCCGCCTCGCCGTCGTAGCTTGGGCGCCCCGAGGACGGGGATCCCCCGTCATGACCGTGGCTGTGGCTGGCGGCGCCCCAGGCTGGCTTCTCGGAAAAGGTGGCCTGCTGACGAATCGTGGGCGACAAGGCCTGGTTGCGCTCAGCAATGGCGGACACGGCAGCCTCGACGCTCTTTTCGAACTCCTCGTCGCTAATGGTGAGGGATGTGCGGTCCATGTTTTCAACGAATTGCACTGCGCCCATCTGCACAAGCGTCAGTAAAAGCGGCGTGTTGTCTTGTACGCAATTTACTGGGACGTACCAGTGACGACAGGTAGTAACCAGCCTCACCGCCGAGGCGGTCCTGGTTGCGAAATCGCAAAATGTATTGTACATTAGATACTAAATGTTCGGGATTGGATTGAAGAACGACGTAAATTAGTAGGGGCATAAAAGAGTCGGCCGATGAGTCGGATTTGTTATGTTTCAGGAGGCCTGCGAGTTGTCAGCAGGCGGAGGTGTAATGGACAGCAGCTCAAGACGTACCAAAGATTACTTTGCAGCAATTCAAAACGCAAATGATTTTGTCCCGTGGAGCACGATAGGACTTGATCTTCAATAATTCTGGTCTTGTCAGCTTGAGCGGTGTCAAGGAAACGGGCAGGCGAACCTTGCTGCGCCAGCTTTAGAAACTTTCGTCCACTGTCTTCAACGGCCGGAATATCCAGGTGCTCGGGCTTGATCCAGCCGTAAATGTTAATCTTTTGTGCGACAATGTCGTCACGCTCAACATCCTCCTGGTGTTGTCCGCGACGACCTGGTCCGAGCGGCATCTCGCCTCCGCGCTTCTTGGGTCTGACGCCTGGAACGGGCTTAGGAGGCGGTATGGCAGGCGAAAAGGTTTGCGAGTACAGTCGGTTCATGACGAGCTTCTCCATGCCTTCGCGCGCATTGTCAAACTCTGCGTCCGAGACGTCGCGCCACACCTCGCACAGCATCATTTTGTTGGCAATAAAGGCTAGAAAATCGCTTATAATTTTGACCTGCTCATGCACCATCCACTGGCGCTTGGCAAACTCGGTCAAAAAGGACTTGAGGTAGCGCGCGACGGGGTCGGCCTTTTTGTTTCGCAGCTGCTCAAGGAATCTGTGAAAGTCAAAGGGGAGCGTGGGCTCGGGCTCGGGCTCCGGAGGGGGCGGGCGGTGCATAGATAGTTGAGGAGATGTCGGGGAGGCAAGGGCGGTCGATCTCCGGGCTTCTCTGTTCCGGGGCGGCGTGCCAAACGATCCATCCTTGGGAGGTACTGGCGGGCCGTGATCATCGGCACTTTCTTGGTCCTTGGCCAGCGAAGAGGTAGAGGGGCCAGCGGCATCCGCATCCTGCGGCTGGCTGGTAACGCCGGCGGAGACTGGCTCGAGGCTCGACTTTCTGGGCGGATGCTGCGTGGGACCGCTACCGAACAAGGGCGAGGTTATCTCCAGCCTCGGGCTCATGACCTCGTCGGCGTCGGGCCCGCCTCCGTACTCGCTGAATTGCTCCATGATACTCTGAATCTCGGATCGGGACCCGCCGTCGGGCTCCTCTTCGCTGGCATATCTCTTGTCGTCATTCTCGGCGGGAGACCTCGTCGGCGAGAATTCGTCGGAGCGGTGTGACCTGGCGGCATTGGAGGGCGACCGCGAGGACGGCTGGGAGGTAATCGGAGTTGCTGGTGTGGGGTCGACATAGCTTGATGGTTCGGGTGTGAGGTACTGGGTAGGAATGTTGGCGTCGTTGCCCTGGGGGGGCCTGATGGTGATTGCTGACGCAGACATGTCGCGGTCCTGTGCGCTGGCTAAAGCATCGTCGGCTTGCTTTCTGGTGGTGGTGACGGCGTCCGCGAGCTGTTCTGACATTTTGGAGCCGGTCTGCGCAGGCGGTGTAGTTGGGGCTTGCGTCTCGGAGAAGGGCTCAGGCGCGTGTGCGGTATCGGAAGCCGTGTTACTGATCGTTGAGGATTCTTTCTCAACTACACCACTGGCCTGCGAGTCTTCTCCAGGCTCCTTTGCCATGGAAGAGTCTACAGCCACTGCGGCGTCGGGTCTGTTGGGCTCGGCATGGGTGGCAGTCTGTTGGGCGAGGGGCTCGCTGGGAGACTGAGAAGGCGACTCTGCCCCCCCGGCGGGCTGCTCCGGGGCAGTCATCCCCCTGTTCGAAGACTTATATCGTGGTGTTTCCGGATCGGTTGGTCGAGGGCGGTTGCAGTGGTGAGGGGTCTTGAGGGGTGCGGCTCCTGATGCAGGACAGAGCTTGTGTAGCTCGAGCTGGGGTATACTGACTGGCTCGCATGTACTTTGCGGCTAGTTGTGTCTATCGTCAAGACTGGGTTGTACTCGATATTGTGCCCAATGTCAACTAGAATGGAGAAAAGAGAAAGGCGCCGTGACACAGCGGTCGACACGGCACAATACCGTTGGAAGCGTGAAAGATGACGGATGGAGGTTGGAGTTGAAGTCGGAGCCTGCCTTGCCGACATTGCTGGGCGGGGGTTTCGGCCTCGTCCTCGTCTTACGTAGGCGGCGCGGCTTAGCAGAGGAGGCGCTGTAATTAATTAATAAAGGATTGGTTACAGTGGCTACAGCGGGCTCGGGGGGAAACACAGCCAGTGTACTAACCTAAGGTACTCCGTACTAACCTATCCAATGGTTTCAGGGACGCTCTAAGAAGGTGTGCCTTGTATGTCCATGTCGCTTAGAGTGCACCAAGCAAGTCGCTTGAGAAGCCATCAAGACGATGATTTTGGTCCATCTAATGTATTGATCCGTCATGCAGTAACACATTTTGACTCGAATATGATATTCAGAATTTAGAGGTGTCAGCCACAGAGAGAAGCCTCTTCGCCGTAGCTGATCCCACTAGGCGTTCTTGGGAAAGCCACCAAGGCCAGAGATGGTGGCTCCCTACAGGTAGGTATGGCTGCGATGGCAAAGAAATACGCCCGAGCATATATTTTTATGAAGAAGAGAAGGACAACATTCCATGCTTTCTTCGCCGTTTGGATTGGCGTTCCGGACGTGTCTCACGAGAACATGACACATGCCCCAGGATATTACAGCGGGCTTTGGCGGCACCAACGGCTGCACCCTTCGACCCTGTAACTAACCGCTCACGCCGCTGCAACCACAAAAACGCCTCGCGACAGCGCCAGCGCCAGCGCCAGCGCCAGGCCAAATTCTTCGTTACTCACACGCCGGTTGAGCCACATAGTCACAAGATGGTGCCTGCATGCGTTGAAAATTATATCACCCCGATCCGCCTGGGCAAATAGAAAAGGGGCAATCTATGATCTTTATAAACAAATTTGTGCTGTTATATCAAGTTGAAAATTATACTTTAAAAGAAAAAACACAATGTCGCAAAAAACACCAACCATTGTCCCGTACCGCCAAATCAGAGCCCAGTACGACGACACCACAATCACCGTCTACCAGGCCTTTTCCCCTTCCATCGCCAACGCCGCCGTCGCCGCCCAGCGTCTCGACGCGTCGCCCGACTTCAAGCATGGCCGCATGACCTGGGTCAAGCCCAGCTGGGCATGGATCATGTATCGCGCCGGCTACTCCTACAAGGACGCCCGCCAGGCCCGCATCCTCGCCCTGCGCGTCACGCACGAGCACTTTCTCGGCCTTTTGCAGCGCGGCGTCCTGTCCCACGGCGAGACTGTAGCAGCAACAACCGCCGCTGCGACCAGGGTCAGGACGGCGCCGGACCGCAACGACGTCGTTCGCATTCAGTGGGACCCGGAGCGCACGCCGGCACTGCTGAGGCTGCCGTACCGCAGTATCCAGATTGGCATCCCGGGCAGCCTGAGCGAGCGCTGGGTGAGCGAGTGGATTGTCTCTATAGAGGACGTCACGGAGACGGCAAAGGACCTCAAGAGGACGCTGGACGAGAACGACCATGTGCCACTCGAGGTGCTGATTGAGCGCGGTCTCGTTCCCGTCGAGAGGCCGGTTGCTGTCCCAGATAGCATCATGGCCAAGTTGGGCATGACCCGACCAGAGCAGAGTCCTTGATTGTATCTTGTCCATAACGATTAGCGGGTAATGAATAATAGTAATCACAGCTTCCCACGTTTTGGAGAATAGCCACCTCCCACGCTCCATTATCCCCATCACAAATCTCGAGCGAGGCCCATGCTCCCGGATCAAGCGTAATGTATTCACCATCCATTGTCTAATCCTGTACAGCAGCCAACAAATGCAGTCAGCCTCGTGTCTCCATAGTCAAAACGCAATGCGCAGTCGACTCTCAAGTCTCCCCATAGCGTCAAATCGAAAGGAAAATGCTCGCAAAGAACGCCTGAAATATTATCCCATCCATGTGTACAACCGAAGCCGTCGCCGTCTTTCGTTCACAATTCTCCCCGTCGTCTCGATGCCCTAAATTATAGAGCAATGCTGCCTCGTCGGTTCTCTCGCACGTGCAACATGCCTTGGCAACCGCAAAACACAAAGAAACCCTAGCAGAATAGTCAGCGGAACAGGTACAACAAGAACAAAGAAGGGTCAAGAACGCACCAGATAGACAAATACGGCCGTGAGAATGGTGCCCGAAATGGCGACGCCCTCCTCCGGCGTAGGATCCTCGTTGCCCCCGACAAACTCCTCGTGGCCGCTTCGGTACACAATCGCCAGCACGGACAGGATCACCATCGCAAAAACGGAGACAACGGTGCTGGGAGAACGTTAGCTCATGCGGGCCGTGCGGGCGAAGCTTGAGCCTCTCGACGAGAGAGGAGAAGGGGGGGAAGAGCTCTGGTGCAACGTACCAGGACCAGGCGTGGCCAGCGCTGACGACGGGCTTCATGACGGGCGGCGGATCTGTCGTATGCGGGTAGCCTGGGAGGAATTGAAATTAGTCGAGGGGGGATTGCCGCGCGGGTGTGCTCGTTTCGTCGGCCGCGATGAGAGAGGGAGATGATGAAGCTGATGATAGGATGCCTTTGGCTGGTTGTCGCTGTGACGCAGGAGCTTCTGGCTTCTATTACGCGTGTGGAGACGCAACCGCTGCGCCTGATTGGCCACGCCCGATACCGATATTCCACGCCTGCAGCGTCTTGGTTCATAACGCCTCTGATAAAAGTACAATTATATTTCATTTATCAATTGATCATTGCCGCTACTCAATAGAATTGACGTGTTTCTGAGAATTTTCTCGGAAATCATGCACAGCGCGAACAGGCGGGCGCTCTCACTCAACTCGCAGCATGGTCATACAGCTCGGCAGCCTTGTCACTCATTGTTCAGCCTCACAAAAGCCGCAGATCAAGGTTGTCGCAATGTATCATACAAAAATGTTAAAGTGAGTATTTTCATCATATTCATCGGCTCGAAAAGGGGTGCTCCCCGGCCCCGCTACCGGGGCCCTCCAAGAATCATCTCCTTGCACACTCGTAGTCTGCTCCGCGCCTCCACCAGGAGCTCGGTGTCAACTTCATCCAATATCCCCACCATGACATCCAGCAGGTCCGGCAGCCCGTCAAAGAGCGTTCCTGCCGATCGCTGGTCCAGCTCCGGCAGTGCCGCCACGCGGGACAGGTACTCGGTCATGCGTCCCTCCGTTGTGCTCGCCACGTTGGGCGATTTCAGCGGCAGCGGCTGGCCCGTCGAGCGCCCCATCGCCTGCACAAACGACCAAATCGTTAGCACGGCAAAATACATGATCCATGGCCTATGCGGGTCTGGCTCGTCGTGGATGGAGTACCTCCCGCCGCTCGTCTCGGGCAATTGCGCATGGGACGGCACGGGTACCACCCCGCGTCGCCGGGCCATATGGTAGTGTTGGTTGTGGTATGGCTCCACGAGGACGCTGTGCAGCAGCCGAAAGGCATGGTGGATGGCGTGCCGAGTTGATCCGAGCTTGGCCCACGCCACCATGCGCTTCATGGCGTTGGCGTAGTCGCGAGCCGACACCTTGCGGCCGAGAATGCGCTTCGCCCCCGCGTATACCTGGCAGTCGATAATGTCCACGTTGGGCGTCATGTGGGCGAGGTGGAACAGCAGCCGTGCGCTATGAATGGGCCCGTTGGCGAGGCCGCGCTTCGGCGCGGCCGCATGGTTCTGGCCGCCACCGGACGGCGGCTCGGACATGGAGCCGGATCTGGCCATGTCAAAGCTGACCTTCCAGTTGTCAAAGGCGAGCAGGAGCATCTTGCGCCAATTGTCCTGGACTTCGGTCGACGGTGTGCGTAGGTCGAGCCACTTGAGGTGCGTCTCTCGGTGGCTGAGGTGCCAGCCGACGCTCAGCAGGCCGGAAATGATAATCATGCGTCCAAACGAGTGCGTCTTGACCTCTTTACCGTGAAGCGCACTTTTAAGGCCGTCTAGGAAGGAAACCTGCTTGAAGCCGTACATGCGAAGGTTGTCGTCGAGCTGGCGCACCTCGTCGGGGCTGTTTGCGGCCCAGAGGTTGTCGTCGCAGGGTAGGGGCAGGCGGATTTCGTGCGGCGCCATGTCTGCGGCGTGGCCGAAGATGGCAGCGTGGATAATGTCCAGCATAAAAGCGGCAAAGACGACTCTGTGCATGGACTCGGTTTCCGCCCACCGAGTCCACCACGTATGAGAATCCAGAGGCATTCCAGACGCTCCACGTTCAATGAGGCTCTCTGGCTCAGCTGGGGACTCGCTGCCTGTTAGGCCAATCAAGGGGCTACCTCTTCGAAGCAGTGTGAGAAAGGAAGAGTGGTAGATATGCGCTCTTTCATGGAAACGTCTTGATGAGTACAGCTTCTCGTGAAATTCTACCAGAAGCAGAGCCTGCGCTACCCAAAGATTCGCAGGAGGTGCCGAGTCGTCCGAGGTTAGGATCTCCCATCGCACGGAGTGAATGATGACGTCTGCAAAGGCTCCATATTCCGATTTCTGGCCTGTCCCGTCCCGGTTCCGAAGCGAAGCAGCACCCAGGGCAATCATTACCAGTAATAGAAATATTGAGCAGCGACTAGCAGAAAACGTATGCTGGTGCACAATCGGCAGTCTTGGAGACAAGCTGTCCCAGAATTCCTTGAGACATTCTCGCAACATTTCGCTATTCAGTGCCGGCAGGTCACCGCCGCTCTCCTGCGTCAACGTAGTCATGAGATGGTCGTACCTCGGCTGCTTTTTTCGGAAGATTTGGAACCATTGTAAGATCTCCTTGCGTCTGACTTCTGCGATCCATTCATCTGGTGCTTCCGAGTGTCGAGGCGGTGTAGGTGCGACTGGAGAAAGACTGTTGAGCGACTCATAGTCATACTGAATCGTGTTATTGAACGTCGACTCTAGGCCGCCATCTAGGAAGGGGAGGTTGGAAACATTGAAATCACCATAGGTGGGTTGGGGATCGAAGAGCCAGGCAGCAAAGTTGCCCTGGCTCATATGGCTGTCTGAAGGGTAGGAAGCCGCAGATAATGGTATCAAATTAGCGGTCTCTGGCAACGACGTCGGGTGGCTGGCATAAAAGCTATTTCGGTGACGCATTAAAGGAGGCTGCGACTGCTCATCCAGTGGCGTCGACCAAACGGTGCTCTGATGGCTAGGCCGACCGTGTAGGACGTGCCCAAGCGACGTTGGCGTCGGCTCCGTGTTTGAATCTGGTGTCAGTAAAATGGCCGCATCATGCGGGCCTCCGGAATGCGGATGCGAACGATTCCCGTACGATGGTCGCGATGCTATCGCTGCAGCATTTGCATTTTGCTCTCCAGTTACAAGATCCAGCGTAGAGCTGCGATCCACAGACGTGTCGAAGCTAGGGATGCGGTTACGCGGTGTGTAGGACGCAGTGTGGCGCTTCTTGTGCCTGGCCAGCAGATCCAGCCGGACAAATTTCTGGTCGCAGTCGCCCACGTCGCACCTGAAAATGTCCTTGGGATTGTCTGAGAAAGGTTGGGGGGTTGCGAGTTAGCCGGGCTGTGGGGGTCTGGCGTTGCATGGGGAGTGCGTCGGCGTCGGCGTCTGCTCGTGCGCGCGCGCGGCGGCGGTGGTGGGTTGGTGCTGTCTTACGGTTCAACTGATGACGCTGCAGGTGCTCAGCCCTGGAGTAGATCTTGTCACAGCCAGGGTGCTCGCAAATGAATTTGCGCGGCGCCCCTTTGCGGCTCGCGCGCTTGTACCCGCCTCCATTGACGGACATTGGGGTAGGCTCGGTGGGAGAAGTGGGCAACCGCCCTCGGTATACAAGACAGCTAGTTCTAGAATCTCTTGGCGCCTTATCCGTTACGTGGGCCGGGTCTTGGGATCCGAAGGATCTTCGGCGAAGGAGATAACGTTTTAGACCAGGATGCGAGTAAAGCGTGCAAGAAGCAAAAAAGTATGTTCATCTTCGCGGGGAAGTCCCACGCCGCAATTCCGGGGTGACCCCCACCGAATATACCCTTGGGCTCCCCACACTCTGCTCTCAGCGGAAATTTCGTGGGGGTACCTAATTCAAGCTGTTAGAATTGTCCGACGGTCGCAAGGCGGAATTGATGCAGGTAAAAGTGGTATTCAACTCATGTAGCGGCGCACAAGTTTATGCATACGAGCGCTGCCGCTGGCTTGGCAGCTGTTATTCGTAGCAAAAGACGTTTCGCAGCTCCTCACTCAAAGACTGGGTACAAGATTAATGTTGTCTCGCGATGCTTTGTCTCATCTTTATATGTGAAAGTCTATTTTGCGTCAAAGATATTGTATACTCGCGCTGGGTTCTTTCTCAAACGCCCACACAGAGCCCACCAGCCACCGAGCACTGAGAGCTTGAGTATCATGGGGATTCAGCCACCCACCCGGACGCAGGCCTGCTGTTAGCGAGATCTCAGTCCTGCTCTTTGTACCGCAAGGTGTCGTGGCAGTCAACCAGTGTGCAGATCTGAAGCCATAGTCCGATGTGTGTCACGCGTGGCACGGTAGATGTGCCCTCTTGCTACACTCGGTGCAGTATATCGTTTGTGCTGTTGCGGCTTTCTTTGCGGTTCGAATTCCGGCACTCGTTGCCGACTTTACTCAGTGTGTTTGCCTTTTACACACTCTCTATGAGCTGGTCTCGGGGTTGCCATCCTCTGCAGTCTCTCCCACCTCGATGGAGGCCGCGGCGTTATTCAGACCGTCGTCAGTGTTCTCGCTCTCGAGTTTCTTGAGAAAAGACAGAAAATATTCCGAAACCTCAGTCTTTTCATTCTGATTGGCCAAGTCCAGCGGTACGTAATCGCGCTCGTTGGCAAGAGCAGGCGAGGCACCGTGCTCCATGAGAAGCTTCACTGTATCGAGGTGGCCTCCGAGAGCCGCCCAGTGCATGCCAGTGTTGCCATGCTCGTTGGGCTCATCCAGAAAAGCCTGCTTCTCCTCTTTTGATCTACCCTCGAAACATTGAATGACCTTGCGTACAGTTTCTAGCGCATATCAGCCCCCCGCCCTTGAACAAGACCAGCCTGAAAGCTTTGCCGATCAAACGATGTGAGAAACCGGACGTTCTTACCTAAATGGCCGTTGCCAGTTGCCATGTGAAGCACGGTGGATTTGCCCTCGTCCTTGGTCGCCATGAGAATGACGGCAGGCGCAACCTTTTCACGCTCAGCTAGCGCGGTCACGCTCTCCATGAGGTCGAGATCCTCGCCAGTGCGGGCAAAGTAAACGAGGTCGTCAATCTCATCTTCTGTCAGTTGCGGCGCCATCTTTTCGGGGTATCTTATGCTGGTGTGCTCATCCGCCAACGTAAAGTGAGCCGTTGACACAAAAAATTTGGTGAGTTGAGGGGACTGTGCGAATGGCAGAACCCCGCAAATTTTGCACTGTGGATTCCAGGCGGTATAGGGTATCGCCATCAGATCAAGTCATGGTCGGGAGCAAGAGCCAGAAAAGTGTTTTTGGGGGGGGGGAAAGGCACAAAATCTTTCAAATTGCTGTATCTAGTGAGTAAAATTAAGTACTCTCTGCAGAGCAATATCTAGCCAGTTTGTGATGTCACCACTGTCGTCTACAGACTGAATCTCAGCCTTGGTTCCCAACATGAGCATGATTTGAAGCTCACGACGAAGTAACGTGGTCTCAAAGTCCACATGGTCGCCATGACAACCCTTACCCAACATACGGGTAGCACATATTCTATCGCGCCTTGTTAAATTTACTAGACAACTGTCGGACAACATTTGTGTTTGTGTTTTGGCAAACCCCACAGCCCTGCTGTCACTATGGAGGGAGCCCAAGTGGCCAGATTGTATTCCAAGCCACCCAAAATTGACCTTGAGGTTGCTAGACTCATGGGAGAAGTTTTTTGTTCCATAGCGGTAGCATGAAAAAATGGTCAAACCATCAGGATCGAAATCGGACAAGACGAGCATTGGCAGATGCGGGCAATCGACCTGTACCTGGACCAAAAAGCTCCTAGTCATCAAGTCTGGATAGCCCTTGGCCTAAAATATATCAGAGGCACGACCACAGTAATGTTTTTCCAACTCATATCATACCGTCACTAGTACCCCACGTCCGGCCAAAGATGTTTCCCAGAAGCGGACTGCAACGAGCGACCGAAAGACCGCCTGGAACTTGTCAGCCGGGAGTCTCCGTAAAGGAGCCGTATTCGTACGTCTTTCTCAACTACGAGTAGCCACTTGGCATGGCGAGCTTCGATAAGTGAGACGGATCTGGTTAAAGGGACAGTAACACCCTACAAGAGTTAGAAGGTGCTCGCTAGTCCGAGTTTCCTACTTACTAATTCCGTTTGTGAGGCATCTACTACTTCACCGCTGCGCAAATAGATGTTCATGCAACCTGATATCGAACCTTTAGAAGAAGCAGTCTTTTCTGTCAGTCTGAGCTCTGCAATGGGGTCTATTGGCTTACAATGTTGAGGTAATCTCGATCGACACCTAGCGTGTAGGCTAAATCGTCGACGAGTTCATCGACAATTCTTTGGGTCTCGAATAGCTCTTGGTGCTGATAATAAATGTGTCTGTAGGTGTTGGTGAGTAGTTCAAACCAATAAAATACAAAGCGTGCACCTCTTTGTCAGAATTGTTCCTGTAGTCATGGCCTGATGGGCTAGCTGCATGATCAAAAGTACACGTGCTGTTCTTGTGAGTAAAGCGGCTTTCCGGGATTTGGAGACTAACCGAACTTGCGCGCTTCCACAGCAGATGAACCAGGGAATCTCACAAACCTCTCCTCACAACTTCCAGGTCGAAAGCGCCGTCTTCGTGAAGAAAGAGACAGTTTCAGCTCGTGTGCATTGGCGAGAGCATCTGCAACACCTTCTAGCCCGTCCTCGATACGACCTATCACAGATGCCGACGTAAGCCGCGATCCGGCAGATAGGCTGCTATTCGGACTCATAACACGACGAGAACAAATAGCCTGGATAAATGATGTATGAAGAGTATATCACAGGATTTTGATGTAGTCTGACGAAGCAAACGGTCCTCGCATCAGCAAACGACTGCCAGCTGCCAGCTGCCGGGGGCGGTGGTCCGAATTCGAGATGCCCCACCCGGCTCCCGTGCTGGTGACAGGGGTCAGTCTCATTTCCGACAGGGGCTAATCTAAATTCTTCGTACTCGTTCAAATCATGACGAGACATGCACGAAAAAACAGGAAAAGCTCTGAAACGCAGCCATAACAAAGTTGTGCCGCTTCTCCTACGCAAATGCAGTGTCAACGACCATTATAAAGGCCCAGTGGCTAAATTGATTTCACACCATTTCTCCTCACGCTATTGAGCACTGTTTTTGCCATGGCGACAACAACTGGTCGGGAAACACGCCCTGTGCGCAAGCGCACCAACGGCAGCGCGCGCGAAACCGCAAAATCAAACGTCGAGGGCAAGACAGACTATGCGCGCTGGCGCCTCAAGGATGACGACAGTCGACACACCTGGCACTATCTGACTGACGATGACGAGTTGGACAAATGGCCCCAGAGCAATGCAGAAAAGTACTTTCTGAATCTGCCCTTGGTAAGGCCTTAGCCCATAGCCCTGCATTCGCGGACTTCCTACCAGGGACATAATGCTAATCAGCCTCGTTGCAGGGTCTGCCCGACCTCCCGCAAGCGACAACTGCCGTCGATGCTGCGAAGAACGGAATCAACTTTTTCGAGAAGCTCCAATTACCCTCTGGCCACTGGGCTTGCGAGTATGGCGGCCCCATGTTCCTGCTGCCGGCAGTCGTCTGCGCTTGGTACGCTACCAAGACGCCCATTCCGGAAGCCTATGCCATGGAGATCAAAAATTATCTCGCCGCACGCGCCCACCCCGAAGATGGAGGCTGGGGTCTGCATATCGAGGGCGAGAGCACCGTCTTTGGCACTAGTCTCAACTACACAGTACTGCGCCTCATCGGCGTCGACCCCGAGGATCCCGTCATGGTCAGGGCGCGGGGCACCCTACACAAGCTCGGCGGTGCTTTGTACGCCCCTCACTGGGCTAAGTTCTGGCTGGCCACGCTCGGCGTTATGAGCTGGGACATTGTCAACCCCATCCCGCCCGAGATTTGGCTACTGCCTGACTGGGTTCCGATTGCACCGTGGCGCTGGTGGATTCACTCTCGCCAGGTTTTCCTGTCCATGAGCTATGTGAACTCGAAGAAATGGAGCTGCCCCGAGGACCCTATCATCCGAGGCTTGAGAGAAGAGCTCTTTGTCGAACCCCATGCCCAGATTAACTGGGCCGGCCACCGCAACAGCATTGCGCCCGAGGACAACTACCATCCCAAGTCTTGGCTGCTCAACAGCGTCAACTGGGTACTCGTCAATATATATAACCCCTACATTCGACCAAACTTTATCAAGAACAAGGCGGAAGCCTGGTGCAGCCAGCTTATCGATATGGAAGACGCCAACACAGACTACGCAGACCTGGCACCCGTCAATGCACCTATGAATACAGTCGTTTGCTACATTCGAGACGGCCCCGAGGCTTTCTCGGTCAAACGACACATTGAAAGATTGGAAGAGTTTCTGTGGGTCAAGGACGAAGGCATGCTCGTCAACGGCACCAACGGCGTGCAGTGCTGGGACACTGCGTTCCTCATCCAGGCCGTGGTCGAAGCCGGCCTGCACACAGACGAGCGCTGGCGTCCGATGCTGACCAAGGCGCTCCGCTATCTCGACCGGCAGCAGATTCGTGACAATTGCGTAGACCAGGAAAAATGCTACCGGCAGCAGCGCAAGGGCGGGTGGCCATTCAGCAACCGCGATCAGGGCTATGGCGTCAGCGACTGCATCTCGGAGGCGCTCAAAGCCATCATTCTGGTGCAAAAGACGGAGGGCTACCCCGAGGCACTCGAGGACCAGCGGATCTACGACGCCGTTGACACGCTGCTTCTGTACCAAAACAGCACCGGCGCCACGTCGTCGTACGAGGCGCGCCGCGGCGGCGAGTACATGGAGCTGCTCAACGCCGCCGAGGTGTTCGGCCGCATCATGATCGAGTACGACTACCCTGAGTGCACGACGGCCTGTGTCACGGCGCTCTCGCTCTTCCACAAGCACTGGCCCGTGTACCGCGCCGCCGAGATCCAGACATTTATCCGCCGCGCCACCAGCTGGATCCGCGGCAACCAGCGGCCCGATGGCAGCTGGTACGGTAGCTGGGGCATCTGCTTCACATACGCGACCATGTTTGCGCTCGAGAGCATGGCGAGCGTAGGTGAGACGTACAGCAACAGCAACGTCTCCAAAAGGGGCTGCGAATTTCTGCTGTCCAAGCAGCGTGCCGACGGCGGCTGGTCAGAGAGCTACAAGGCTTGCGAAACCATGACCTACGTCGAGCACCCGATGGGCTCGCTGGTGGTGCAGACGGCCTGGGCCCTCATCGGTCTCATGGAGGCCGAGTACCCCGACGTTGAGCCGCTCAAGAAGGGCATCAAGCTCATTGTGGACCGCCAGCAGGCCAACGGCGAGTGGCTGCAAGAGGCGATTGAGGGTGTCTTCAACAAGTCGTGCATGATTTCGTACCCCAACTACAAGTTTACCTTTACCATTAAGGCTCTCGGCATGTTTGCCAAGAGGTTCCCAGATGAGAAGTTTTAGCTGTCTCAGCAGCGACTGTACACACGACGTACGAAAAGCCCTTACGATATTATTAATAGTAACACAAAAAATTGCTCCATTTATATGCTTCGTGAAATCATCTAGTGTCGGTTACAGTATTTACCAGTTCATGACTCTATTGCTTGCGGCTAGAGCTTGCCGCTCCTGTCTTGAACGGCTTTTCGTAAAAGGGAGATCATCTCGGCCGGGTCCTTGGCGCCAAAGACGGCGCTGCCGGCGACGATAACGTTGGCACCCGCGTCGGCAGCCTGGTCAATAGTGCCGGGTCCGAGGCCGCCGTCTACTTCGATGTTGAGGTCCGGGTATCGTTGGCGCAGGGCCTGCACCTTGGAAAGCTCCGAGGCCATGAACTTTTGACCGCCAAAGCCGGGGTTGACCGTCATGACAAGAACCATCTGTACAAAGGAGGGGACTATTAGCATAATTGGAGGCGAAGTAGCCAACCACAGGGTTGGAAAGTAAGCACGAGTCAGCGTACGTCAGGTTGTTCTTTGGGGTCCGAAGCCTCGAGAATCTCCCACAGCACATCGACAGAGGTTTCGGGCTTGATGGCAATACCGGCGAGCATGCCATTGTCGTGGATATAGCGGATGAGATCTCGGGGGTTCGTCTTGCCCTCGGAGGCGGCTTCAGGGTCCGTAGCATCAGTGGAGAAGGCGGCCTCATAGTGGAAGCAATAAAGATCGCAGCCGACGTCTTTAAAAGATTTGACCCATTTCTTGGGCTATTAGAACATCCAGGTCAGTATATTTTCGAGCCATGTCCGGGACACCCGAGGATTGAAGCGGCGCGCACCTCTGCAACCATCATGTGGCAGTCAAAAGTACCACGGCCGTGGTTCTCGGTCGGCCTGTCGACGAAGCCTCGGATCTTGGCAACAACGGGCGCGCCGAACGTGATGTTGGGCACAAAGTGGCCATCCCTGTTGGTAGATGTTGCGAGATTAGCGACGAGAGAATGCGCGGCGGGGGATACGGCTTCGATGATGCTGACATGATATCGACGTGAAGCCAGTCGGCGCCCTGCTCCATGGTGCGGGCACAGGCGTGGCCGAAGCTTGCAAAGTCGGCGCTCAGCACCGAGGGTGCGATGATTGCTTTGGGCGTCATTATTGTCAATTTGGGTGTGAGACGAAGGAAAAAGCGAATATATGGCGCAAAAGAGTGTTTGAGAAGAAGAGAAAGAGGAGAACCGGTACACCCGGTGTCGGGAGCGAAGAGTCCAGGCCACAGAGGACCGATCTTTGGTGGGGTTTGAGTAGCGGTTTTCCTTGGTGAGGGTTTACAATCCGGGACCTGAGAGGTTATGGGGGGCTAGGCTGAGCTGGGGGGAAGCTTAACTGAGAAGCGGCGCGATGGAATAAATGTACAGTGGGGAGACAAAAGTTTGTAATTAATTGGACATCGAATTGATGATGCGAGGGAACGGACTGGAGGGGCCTAGCCTGTTGTATAATGAGGGACATGTTGTATAAATCGCATTACACCTGTTTCTGAGTTATGCGCACAGCCGGCCCGTCACACCGTTTTCTCTACGGTGTACAAGGCTGCCTTCGTTTGCGGCGGTGTGCCCCACTAGAAAGAAGCATCTCGACTGTTTCTTCCTCAGGAACGTTTCCTCAGGTTTCCTCCTCTGCAAAAGATATCGCTTTCTTGAATCCTCCCTTGTAAATCTCGAGCAGCTGGACAGAGAAAGATCGCCACCCACTTGAAAAAGAGTATCGCACTTTCTTTTCGCAAATGTCCCACATCACCCTCGCCCAACAGGGCCTGGCCGCCGTCGAGGCCAAGGACTGGGACGGCGCCATCACCAAGCTATCTAAAGCGCTGCAGTCGTCGTCCAACCCAGCTTGGCTGCTCGCACGCTCCAAGGCGCTCATTAACCTGCACCGCTTTGAGGAGGCCCTGGACGACGCCAACCTCGCCTGGCACACGGCCTATGAGCGTAATAAGAGACCACTGATGATCGAGGCCCACTACCGCCGTGCCGTGGCCAATTTCCGCCAGAGCCAACTTGCGAACGCCGACGCATGCTGCGTCTACGCCATGCGCCTCATTAAGGGTGCGCCCGCCGTCGAGAAGGAGGACCCGGTCGCGCACCTCAAGGACCCGGCGACCGGCCGCTGGACGGCGACGGCCAAGGATGCCATGCAGGAGGCGCAGAGCGACTCTATCAACAAGAGCAAGGGAGGCCCTGACGCGGCGGCCGTTGCTATGGGCCAGGAGCAGGTGCCGCACAGCAAGGAGTGGCGCATGGCGAGCACGCTGCGTATTCAGATTCTCAGGGCGTTGGACAAGCTGCCAGCAGACGACATCGCGCGAATCGCGACAGCACCGTCAAGACCGGACAAGAAGAAGCTCGCAGATTTGTCTGGGGCCATGAAGGTGGCTGAGCCAGCTAAATCTAGTGCAACTTGCGAGACTTCCACACCTATTTCAACACAGACACCTGCTGCCGCGAAGCCAGCTGTGCCCAGCGATGCACCGCTACGGCTGCAAGATTTCCAAAGCAACACAAACATGTCGGTGTCTATATTCTCCAAGGGCGTTAACAAGGAAACACTCAAGGTTGATTTTCAACCACACTCGGTTCATCTTGACAGCGTCATCTATCCCAGCGGTGAAGAGAGGGAGTTCCAGCTCGATCTGTGGGGTGAAATAGACACCACTGCTTCCAAGTACACCGTCACACCAAACAAGGTCGAACTGAGCCTCATCAAGAAGACGCCTGGGAAGTGGGCACAGCTGGAATCGAATGGCCAACCTAGGGAGGCAGCTTCATCATCAGCAACCGCTGGCGCTCCGAAGATCGAGTCGGTTTCAGCTCTTCAACCCCTCGTCGAACCCAAAGCGCCAGCTGCCGCGGGCCCTGCGTACCCTACATCGTCACGCACCGGCCCCAAGAACTGGGACACACTTGACGTCGGCGAGGACGGCAAGGAAGACAACGAAGACGGCGACGTCAACTCGTTCTTCAAGAAGCTGTACAAAGGTGCGACACCCGAACAGCAGCGCGCCATGATGAAGAGCTTTACGGAGAGCAACGGCACTAGCCTGAGCACGGACTGGAACGACGTCAAGGGCAGAACCGTCGAGACGGTCCCGCCAGAGGGTGTCCAGGCGACGAAATGGGAATAGAGCTCTCAGAAGGTAGCAAGTCAAATTTGTTTAATATAGGTGCGAGCGAAAATCATGCACCAGCAGAAGAATAGCTAAAGACTGTTATCTTTGACAAGAGAGCCAGATACTGAACCAGAAACAAACGCATCTATTCATCAAGTTCTATGAAGTAAAAACAATAGCTAGATACCACTCTTTTCATTCATCATATTCCATCGTCAAAGACTCAACCGCGTCTATTGTAGGACATAAATTTATCGCCATCCTACTTTTACGCCATCTTGTCAACCATGCCTTGCGCCTCGGCCTTCCACACTCCGTGAGCCCCTAGCTTCTCCTCGAGTTCCCCGTACCACACCGCAGCATCCGCATTTGCCTTGTCCGCCAGCTCCTGCGGAATTTGCGTCGCGATGCTCACAAAGTCTTCCTGCGCGATATACGTCCCCCGCAACCACCGGCTGCCGCCGCCCGCCGCATCAAACGCCGTCCTTCCATGCATCACCCTCAGATTATCAAACAGCACGCACTCTCCCGGCTGCATCTTGCGCTGATACATGGCCTCTTTGCCGTTAATCAGCCGCTCGAATACCCTCGCTCCCGCCAGCCACGGCTGCAGCGGGGGCTCGTCCGCGCCGCGCGCGCCCTGAAACGGCGGCGACCAAAACACATTCTCGAAGCGCCCGTCGGCGTCGTAGTGCAGCAGCGGGCGCCGCCGCGCGTAGCTGTACCCATTGCGTGTGTACGCATACGGCACGGGCTGCTGCCGTAGCGGTGCGGCGAGGGCGGGGTGGTGCCGGAGCAACAGCCGCGCGGCGCGCTCGCCGTCGGAGAAGAGCGACTCGCCGCCCGCGCACGAGTTGTCGAGGCAGTGCAGGATCTGGATCTTGGGCGGCGGGTCGAGGTACAGCAGGTCCTGGTGCAGGCCGAGGTAGCCGGCGGTGTAGGCGACGTTTTCGGCGTGGGGCTTCGCGCGCACGTCAAACGTGCGCCCGTAAAACGTCTCCCGGATGCTGGCGATGCGCAGGGCGATGCGCTCGACCGAGGACTCGTCGCGCGGCACGTTGGAGAGGCAGACGAGCCCGAGGCGGACGAGGTCGAGGACCACGGCCCAGAGCGGGGCGCCGCCGGCCATGAAGGCGGCGTAGTCGATGGAGCGCACGCGCTGGGTGATGAGGGACCGGTCCCAGAGGGTGATGCCGAGCCGCGACCGCACAGAGTTGAAGACGGGCGGCACGGCGGCGACGTCGACGGGCAGGCGGGCCCCGAGCGTGACTTCGAGGCTCTCCCAGGGCACTGCGGTTTCATGGTCTGCGAACCGCGGAATGTCATTGTGGTAGGCGACGCGCAAGCCGTCAGCCGTCTCCCGGACGCTGGCGATAGCGAGGCCCGGGGGGATTTCGACCGACGCAAAGGTTTTCTGCCCCGACGAGGCGTTCTTGCACGCGGCGCACTGGCACCCGTCGCGGAGGGCCGCGGCATCGAGCGTCACGGTCGCGCCGCTCTCCTGCGCCGCAACGACGACGCGGTCGCGGTGCGCAACGTACGAGAGCGGGCCGGTGTTGAGGCCGGCGCGGCGGATCAGCGTCTGCTTGTGGTGACCTTGCTGCTCGCGGAGCTCTTTGAGGCGCCACGGTGCCGCCGGCTGCGCCCAAACTGCGCTGATGCTGGACTCCGCGTCCGTGGTCTGCAGCTCCTGCTGTGTTTGCTGCGCCGTGGCATGAATTGAGGCTCGTCGGGAGTTGTTCAAGCCCCCGCGTAGCCGGGGCGCTCGGCGTATCCATGCGCGCCCGGGCGAGAGCATTGTGCGCTGTAAGTGGTTTTCTATTTGTATACCGAGTTAACAAATTCTGGCGATTTGTATGAGAAACGGAGTTTAAGAATAAATAAAATGCACATTGTAAATTAGCCTCGGACGAGCGGGAGAGGGGCTGCGCTGATATATGGAGGTTTGTGGGTTGGTTAGTTGCCGGCAATACCGTGATCCTGAGTTTTTCTGGAGGCTGGCGACTCGCGACTCGTCTGCATAAAATTCGCGCTTTACCGGATTTAGTAGGGATCGCCATACAAATCCTAGTAGCTTTTACATAACATTTTAACACCCCTAGAGGTCATATACCGAGCTAAGCAGGGGCTTTCGGACCTGCTAGAAGAGGTAAAGTCATGCTTTTTCTGCCGTTTTTTCAAGTATCTAACAAGTCCCTAGCCTCCCTTTTAAATTTAGTAACTTAAGCGGGTTTAGGTTAACATCCCTAAAAAGTACTACAAATGCCTAGCCTTATTAATTTATTATAGCTAATTAATACCCTTAATAATAATATAAAGAGCTCTTCTAATAAGGAATTTAATAATAATATTAATAAATTTAAAGAAATTAATAAGAGAATTATTCCTTAACATTAGTACTAGACCTTTAAGGATACTAAAAGCCACTATAATAATATTTTAGAAGGGCTAACTAATAATAATAAATTTAATAAGCTCTTCTAAATACTAAAAGCCACCTTCTTAGCGCTTATTAATTAGCTTAAAAATAATACTTCTACTAGGAGCTCTTAGAGGCTTCTGCTTAGTATTAAAGTTATAACTTTTCTATAGATTTATGCCTTTACTACGCCTTAAAGAGCTACTATATAATAATTTAGAATTAGGTAATCTTACGTCTTAAGAATTATAAATAAATTACTAGAACTAATAGTGTAACTATATTATAAATTTATTAAGCTTCTAGTTAAAGAATACCTATTAAATAATATTAAATTAGCCTAAAAATTTAAACCTTTTACTAGTATAATTAAGGTTATTAATAATATATATATTAGTGCTTTTATCCCTCGCTAAATAAACTAAAAGTGGCGTAATTAGTAAGGGAATATTACCTAGAATATATTTACTATGGTGGACTCTAAAGGGTTATTTACCTTTATATTACCTAGTGCTAAGGGGTCTATAATAGACTTAATTCTATTACTAAGAGCTATAATTAAGGGCTTTAATATCTAGCTAAAGAGGATATATTTAGGAGATACTAGCTTTAGCACCTAATAAGGAATTCTTTTACTATATAATAGGATTAGGTATTATCTTTAGGATTAGATTAATATGGCGAGGAAGCCTTAGAATAAGGAGGAATTATTTAACTTACGCTACGCCTAGCTAAGGGTAATCGTTAAGAATATCTTTAGCCAGTGTAAGCGAAAGTAGAAGTTAATAAGAAGCTTACCGCTAGAATATAAAATTAAGGCATAGGTTAACCTTATTCTTATGATAACTAGGCTATTTAACTTTATTAAATTAGCTATAAAAACGCCTAAGGAGTAGTATAAAGAGGAGGAGGAGGTACTTATTACGAACGCTCCTACATAAGGCGGGTATATACTATAGCGGGGTTAAGCTACGGGCAGAATGTAGAGAAAGGAACACGTAGTCACATAACTATATTAGGAGTA
>JARJPP010000574.1:0-27015 GCA_030782485.1 Beauveria brongniartii
AAAACTATAGAGGGAATTAGTCCTTTTTATCCTATCCCTAGGGGCAAGCCCTAGTAGTGGTCGATTCAGACCGACACAGTAACCTTAATAGAGGTCTTACTATTATAAGGCGCCTTAAGAGTAACTATAAGGGCTTATATTATAATATCTATCTAGTGAACTATTCTTATTACTAAAAGAGGGGTAATAAGAAGGAAAAAAGGGGAGGTTGCCTAGTAAATTAGGTGGGCTAGGCCCCCTGTATCCTAAGGGTGGCCTGTGCCCTGGTTAGACATGACTTTTAAAAGCGACCTCCGTAGTTTTTGTCCAAATGACGAAACGCCACTTTAAAACCGCCTTCTCTTTTTGGAAGGAGATTTGCAGCGCCCAGAGGCAATACTACCAGCTCTTTGGTGGTACAACTTGCGCGTCCTCATGACTTGCGCTAGGCTGTCAACTGGTCTTTTTGAGCGCTAGTTACCAGTTCTATCTGACTTTATTTATCAAGGATATATGCTCCAATTATATCCATCTTTGGAATGCTGCCCCCTGAATAGCAACGGAAATCTTTGGCCCAAAGAAGCGAGGTGCCACGGCTGGCGCTCAATGGTTCGGAAATGAAGACGCGCCCAAATATATGCAATGCACGACGCGTTCAAGTTTAATTAAGACGGGAATTTTTTTGGTGCGTCTGTCTGGCAGAAGGCTAGTTGGCCGTCTCTCTTTCTACTCTAGTTTACGATTCGAATTTGACGCCAAGCAAATCAGGCCGAAGATGAGATAAAATCCTGGCTGGTCCCGAGTGTTCATGTCAGACGGAGACTGGTATCGTGACCATGGAATAGAATTTCCACGTGAGAGAGTAGTGGTACATTCTTTACTATCGAGGTGGTATTCGCACGTCGCGTGCTCGGCATCCTGATTGATATATGCATGGTTAGTGCAACCCTACTAGATGCGCGTAGCAGCACGCGAATCTGCCGCCGGCGATGAGACCGTGTTAGTACAGATTAGAGGCCATTCGAAATTATCATTAGCTGCACTCTTGTAGTAGGTAGCATGGCAGCTACACAATGTCCGGCTCCTTTGTTTCGCATATTAATCGGCCGCGTCCCCGTGTCTTGAGCCTGTGTCCCTTTTTTTTTTTTTTTTTTTTTTTCCCCAGGAAACGAAACTTGTATTCTTGGTCCGCAAGACGCTTTTTTTCCGTGGAAGCAATGGCGTCTACACTCAAGTTCCTGGCCTTGTCTCTGCCAGTCTTTGCGAGAGCGGCCGCGACATCTCGCGATGTCCACTATGATCCCATTGACTATGTCGACCAGCTGATTGGTTCCAGCAACGGCGGAAATGTCTTCCCCGGCGCCACTGTGCCCTACGGCATGGCCAAGGCTGTAGCCGACACCAACAGTGGCAGCAACCAGGGTGGCTTCACCCTCGACGGCTCGCCCGTCACCGGCTTCAGTGTGCTGCACGACTCTGGCACCGGAGGCTCGCCCTCTCTGGGCAACTTTCCCCTGTTCCCATACAATTCCTGCGGAAATAATGATGTTGACTTGTGCGATTTTCCCAAAAAGACACGCGCGCAGCATGGCACGTTTAAAAACGACAGCGTTGTCGCCAAGCCTGGCTACTTTGGCATCACGCTCGACAGCGGCCCCAAGGTGGAAATGACAGCCACCCACCATGCCGCGCTGTTCAAGTTTACCTTTGACGGCGCCAAGAATGGCGATAAGCCTCTTATTCTGCAGGACTTGACAGACTTGTCCAACTCGCGTCAGGACAATGGCACAGTCTCCGTGGACCCCCAGACGGGCCGCATCAAGGGCAACGCCGTCTTCGTCTCGAGCTTCTCTCAGGGCATGTACAAGGCTTACTTTTGTACCGACTTCAAGGGCCCCAAGATTGCCGACTCGGGCATCTTTGTAGACAGCCGCGCGAGCACCAACGTGCACGACCTCAAGATCTCGCGCTCCATCAATGGCTACCCCCTGCCCGGCGGTGCCTTTGTCCGGTTCGCTGACAGCCACGTTCCCGTCTATGCACGCGTGGGTGTCAGTTTCATGAGCGAGGAACAGGCTTGCTCGAATGCGGAGAAAGAGATTCCAAATTTTGACTTTAACAAGCACTCGCGAGAAGCAAGGGATGCATGGAAGGCCAAGATGATCAACGTCAAGGTCGAAACGAATGGTGTGGATGAGTCTTTTGTCAAGAACTTCTACTCGGGCATCTACCGCACCATGGTCAATCCCCAAAACTTCACGGGCGAGAACCCATTGTGGGACGATGGCGAGCCATACTTTGACTCGTTTTACTGCATCTGGGATCTTTTTCGCTCTCAGCTACCATTCCTCACCATTCTCGACCCTGCTGCCGTGTCACAAATGATTCGTTCCCTGATTTCCACTTATGAAAATGACGGCTGGCTGCCAGACTGTCGCATGAGTCTCAGCCGCGGATACACCCAGGGCGGCTCCAATGCCGACATTGTCCTGGCCGACGCGTACCTCAAGGGCATCAAGAACGGCATCGACTGGAACAAGGGCTACGAGGCTGTCAAGAAGGATGCCGAGGTCGAGCCGTTTGACTGGTGCTGCCATGGCCGTGGCGGGATCGACTCCTGGAAGGAGCTCGGCTACATTCCCGTGCAGGATTTTGACTACAAGGGGTTCGGCACCCTCACCCGCAGTCTCAGCCGCACCCTCGAGTATGCGTACAATGACTTTGCCATTTCCCAAATGGCTGGTCTCATGGGCAACAAGGATGAGCAGCAAAAGTACACGTCGTCCAGCCGAAACTGGGAGAATCTGTACCGCGCCGACCAAAAGTCATCCTTTGCGAATGGGACCAACACGGGATTCACTGGATTCTTCCAGCCAAAGTACCTCAATCACACCTGGGGCTACCAGGACCCGCTCAAGTGTAGCAACTTGGATGGCAAGAGCGTGTGCTCGCTCCAGAACAGCGGCCCCGAGACCTTTGAGAGCAGTATCTGGGAATACGGATTGTAAGTTTGCAAAAGCTAGTCCCGAAATGACAAAAAATGCCTAACCTCTGCTGTAGCTTTGTGCCTCACGATCAAGCACGTCTCGTCACAATGTATGGCGGCCCCGATGCCTTCTGTCGCCGACTCGACTACCTGCACGACCAGGGAATCACATACATTGGAAACGAGCCTGCATTCCTTACCGTCTTCCAGTACCACTATGCCGGCCGTCCTGCCCTCTCCGCCAAGCGCAGCCACTTTTACATTCCGCGCTTCTTCCAGCCGACCCCTCCCGGCCTTCCCGGAAACGACGACAGCGGCGCCATGGGCTCCTTTGTCGCCTTTAGCATGATGGGTCTTTTCCCCAATCCCGGACAAGACGTCTACCTCATCACGCCGCCGTTTTTCCCCAGCGTGACCATCAAGCATCCCGTGACAGGAAAGACGGCCAAGATTCGCAACGTCAACTTTGACGCCGCGTACAAGAACATTTACATTCAGAGTGCCACGCTCAACGGTAAGCCCTACACAAAGAACTGGATTGATCACTCATTCTTCACCGAGGGCAAAGAACTCGTTCTTACTCTGGGAAAGAATGAGAGCAACTGGGGTACAGCTGTGGGCGATTTGCCTCCTAGCCTGGGTCGCTACTCGGGCTTCAATCAGACCTACTCCAAGAGGTGGTCGGCTCCAGGAAGTGCACAGCTATATTCGCCTTCTCTGTAAATATGGTTTCCGGCTTTGGTAATTTTTTCATAAATATATTTGATAATACCTACTTATACAAGCTACTTATACAAGTTTCTCTTTCTGCGTGAATCCAACCGTCACCTTTCTGACCCATGACCGTTGCAGTCTTCTCAGTGGAAGACTAGTGTGAGAGCCAGTGCAGAGACGATTGAGAATAAAACTGGACACTGCAATGTGAATGCCGATGACTTGGGCGCGTTGGTTTCTGTGGGCAGGGCTGCTGTACCGCTTCCACTCCCCGAAGTGGTCGAGCTGCGCTTTACGCATTCCGCATCGGCGTCTTTTGAGTTTGGCGAAAGTGATGCCCTCTTGCGAACAGGGAGATCTTGCTGCTTCCAAGGCTTGATTCTTGCGCCGCTCGCAATGAACCTCGCCTGAAGATCTTCAAGCAGATCCTGTCGGGAGGCGAGCAGGCGCAGCATATCGGGCATGATTGAATTGTCGCAAGACGCACGCTTCGGTCGCTCCAAGCTATTGTCCCTTTTGACAAAGGTCGCTCCGGGCTTAATCTTGTGGCAGTTGCTCTGGCTGCGACCAGCACGGAGCTGGCAGATTTCCTCATCCTTGCAGGCTCCTTGACACTTCTTTTTGTTCCAACCCCGGCTCTTGCGAGACACGTATTCGTCAAACAGCGTGGTGTTGCTTTCGAAAGCCGAAGTGACGTTGTGCCAGAAAGACGGTGTCAGCTCGGCCTCGGCCGCGATGGGTGGAGAGAGTAGTGAGCCATAGGACTCCTTGGCGGAGTAGTATTTCTTCCATGTCGGCCCGGATTTTTGAAACTCAGGATCGTCCATGTCGGCAATGTAGGTAACGGCATCGAGAATGGCAAATGTGTCGGGGTCGACGTCGTATACGCGGAAAGCAGGCATACCGGATGTGGGTAAAAGTGCTGGGCAGATGTAGGACATGGCCGTGGCGTGTGACGAGTCACGCTTCGAGTAGTCCGAGTAGCTGACTTCGAAATGATCCATGTGGGTATGGCCAAAGAACAGGCCTCGAATGGAAGTCGAATACCGCTGGACAATCTGGTCAAAGTAATTGGCTGGGTCGGTCAGGGCATCGGGCATGCCCATGGGCATGTGGCCAATAATGTAGACGTTTTCGCCGTTCTTTTCCACCTTGTCGAGCTCCTTTACCAGCCACTCTAGCTGTCCATTAGGGTCTTGTAGCATGTCTTTCTGATACACGGCAAAGTTGAACCGATAGTACATGTTGGTGTTTAAAGAAATGATGCGCAAGTTGCCGTTGGGGTACTTGGTTGAGTAAGCGCCAATATCGAGGACTTCCTGCTTGGCAGTGTCTCCAATCCACGACGCCCATTTCTTTGCGATAGCATCATACACCCATTGGGTTGCGTTTCCTATGGACTTTGGCTCGAAAATGTTGACAGGATGCACTTCGTGATTTCCGATTGTGCCGTATACGAGTTTGAAGCTGTCATTCATTTTGGTGTAGGCGTCGTCGACTGAAGAAGTGGTGTTAGTGGGCAGCTCATCAAGGCTTCCAATATTCCAGTTGCCGGCTTACTCTCTTTCAAATTGTAAGGCTTGCTGGTATTCGAAATCATGTGATCAACGATGTCGCCAGTGAAGATGGTAAATATTTGATCGGGAAACATCTTCTTGATCGCGTTGTACATGCTTGATTCCAGCGATTCTGGCACGCCGCAGTTATGGTCCCCGTATGGGCCAGCAGGAAACTTTGCATTCCCTGGCTCATCGTTTTTGGAGAAGGGTCTGATATACTGATTGTCAGCACGTCTAGAATACACAAGATGGCAGAAAAATGAAGAGCATGTAATGCATCACGTACCGGCAGCATATCGGCTTCTTGCACTTGGTGCTGGAGCCCGCGACATAGAGCGGATCCACGTGAATATCACTGTAGTGAACAACTTTGAGAGGCTTCTTGTTACTCGGTGCGGGAGACTTTGCATCGCAAAAGGGCTTCGACGGGAACGGGACCTCCCATTTCTTAACGTCGGGATAATCGCAAACACCAAGAAATGTAATGCAAAACTGAATGGCAGCCGTGGAGTTGGGCTCCACGTTGCGCGCCAGTTCAGCCAGCGCGGGGGCCTCACGCTGAACGGTACCGGCGCAAAACTCCTCATCGTAAGACTGTTGCGCAATTAACAAGATGAAATGCTTAAAGAGGCGAGGATACTAACAGTGCTGGCCAAGCATAGTTTTGTTCCAATCGATACAAGAGGCTCGTCGCTGTCCTCAACTAACCCTTTGATGACACTGATGAGATTCTGCCACGAGTAAGAAAACAGTCTCGGTGATTGATAAAAGGGGACTTACCTGGCAGGATTCACAGGTTTTGATCTCAAACATATCTCTAGTCTCTAGAGCCCAAGTACCTGCCTCCAGCGACCTCTGCAGCATTGTATGTTTGCTTTGTTGCTGCCCCTGCGCCACAATTATTGATTGTGAGGCAATGGCAATAATGCCCCAAATTGGAGGGAGACGCATTGTCGGCAGATCTCCCAGTTCGCAGGAGAAGAATGAGAGCAACACAATTGTGGCCAGCGGTTCCGGGGGGAGGGGATCCGTGAGTGGAAATACTTGTCGCGAAAAGCTCTTGAGACTAACCGCGGCACCAAGAAAAATATCACTGATACATTGTCTCGGTAACTACGGATTAATCCGTAGTTACCATTGCAACACGACGCCCATACGAGGAGCAACCTTGTCCATCTTCTGTTATTAACCAGTTGGGGAAGCTGTGGGGGAACATGTGTGTGGCTGCCCGTCCAACACTGGAAAGGCCAGACGGGAGCGCCAGTGGCTTTGGGACCTGACCGCCCCTGATGAACATTAGTACTTGCCTATACCCCGCATGGTGCTATCAATTTTTCATGCAACTCACAGGCTTTCGCAGCAGTGATTGGCAGCGAATAGGCGGACGTGTGGGTGAGCGGATACAGTCTCGTACGGCTTTGGCCCAGTTATTCCGTCATCATCAGCCCTCCCCCAGCCCAGCGGCCGCTAATATTAGCGGCGCAAGTGGGAATACTGCAGCCTGGAAAGGCGGGCTGGGTATAAATACATATATATGTACTTTTGGACAGGCATGACAGGAGCGAAATGCAGAAGAGCGAAAGGGTACTACGCCTGTTTGCAGGCACGTGTCTGGCTCGCTGACTCAGCCACCCAGCCCCTCATCAGCCACTCTCTCTAGATAGCCTCTCTTTCTCTCTTCTTCATACACACATTTATCAGATCTTTGCTTTAGCTCGTGCCCTACAGTGCGACGCCCTTGCTCTCTCTCCCTCGCTCGATTCGCCACAACGCCCATATTACTGATGGAGGATGGCGAGAAGCGCCTAGACTGACCATACTTGGAAAATGGAACATGATGGGCACAGAGACTGACAATTTGACCATGAAGTTAATTAGAAAGGGCGAAAGCGCTACATCCCAGCAAATTAAGATGAAAGACTATATACTAGAAAGAGAACATAATACTTGATTGTACATTTTGCTCGTAACATTGGCATTTCGCGAAGGAACCGAGTTCAAAGATCGTACTAGACATGAATAGAATGAGAGACCGTTTACATGACGAGAGCAGCAATGGCGAGGGCCAGAGCGCCAGCGGGAGCCATGAGGTTGCCACTGTTGGTAACAACAGGAGGGGCGTTGCCGCCAGAACCAGAACCAGAACCGGAGCCAGAACCAGAGCCGGAGCCAGAACCAGAGCCGGAGCCAGAACCAGAACCAGAACCGGAGCCAGAACCAGAACCGGAGCCAGAGCCGGAGCCATTGCCAGAGCCGGAGCCAGAGCCGGAGCCATTGCCAGAGCCGGAGCCATTGCCAGAGCCGGAGCCATTGCCGGAACCAGAGCCATTGCCGGAACCAGAACCAGAGCCGTTGCCGGAGCCGTTGCCGTTGCCGGAGCCGTTGCCGTTGCCAGAGCCGTTGCCGTTGCCAGAGCCATTGCCGGAACCAGAGCCATTGCCGGAACCAGAACCAGAGCCGTTGCCGGAGCCGTTGCCGTTGCCAGAGCCGCCATTTCCATTGCCGTTCCCGCTGCCATTTCCAGAACCGTTATTACCGCCATTGCCGTTGCCATTGTCATGACCATTGTCGCCACCGGGGCAAGACTTGCAGCCACCGGCGCCGCTGGTTGTGGTGGTAGTGGGAGTAGTGCAGATGGTAGTGACGGTGGTACCGCCGCCTGGGGCAGAAGTAGTCGTGCCGTTGTTCCAGTGAGAGCTGGTGGTCACGCCAGTAGTGTGTGTTCCAGTAGTGTGTGTTCCAGTAGTGTGTGTTCCAGTAGTGTGAGTTCCAGTGGTGTGAGTTCCAGTTGTAGTAGTGCCAGTGCTGGTTGTGCCAGTGCTGGTAGTTCCAGTGCTGGTGGTGCCAGTGCTGGTCGTTCCAGTGCTGGTAGTTCCAGTAGAGGTTCCAGAGGAAGTTGTGCCAGTGGAGGAAGAGGTAGTTGCAGAGGTAGTCGACGAAGTAGTCGAAGTAGCGGTCGTGGTGGAAGAGGAAGTGGTAGGATTAGCATCCTTGCAGGATGCATACGCGTCGATAGACTGTTGAAGAACTTGTCTCATCAGACCGGCCACAGCCTCTGCTGCAGACTTGCCGTCGTCACCAACCCGGCCAGTAATGGTATCAATCAGAGCAATTGAAGCCGTGTAAATAGTCTTTGTCTGCCCCTGAACAAGAGAGCAGTAGTTGCCCTTCTCGACATCGGTCTTGCGAGCCGTCAAGGCTGCGACCAAGAGGCCCGAGTCCTGCCAAAGTTGGCTTGCGGGCCCTGAGATGTCAGCAACGTCGCCGAGAGTAAGCGGCTTGCCGGGGGTCGAATCAATGAGGGACTTGCTGTCCTGAACATCCTTGATGAGGGCATCTGCAGCAGCAACAACAGGCTTGATGTCTCCGCTGAATGCCTTTACGGCCGCGGTGAGTGCAAGTGTGTCTTTGTCTGCCTTGTCAATTGCACCGGAAACGACCTCGACAAGGGTAGCAGCAAGAGAGCCGCTGACCAAAGCGGTCAGGGAAGCAATGTGGGAGAACTTCATCCTGATAGGGACAAACAGAACGCTTGATAAGTTAAACGAAGGTCAAAGGGGGTAGAAACGAGTGTATGTAGGAGGACGATGGCAGGAGAGGAATCCGTGTGAGAAAATTCCAGGAGAAGATGCACGAACTTTATCATGCAACCTAACAGCCAGAATGGACAACGAGGAACCTCACAAGCTGCCGAGGTGGAAACACATTTATGGCCTGACAGCTTCTACCGCGCTGTTGCCCCAGCCTGTAGCCGACTTGATCAGGCTGCATGGTGAAATGAGCATTGGGCTCATGTATACGAGCTCTGCTGGAAGCGTGCCAAAACGGCAGCCACACACAAGACTACGCGACGCCACAATGCAGGTAGCAAATGAACTGATGAGAGATATTTAAGATACTTGCAGCAGAGAATGGAGGCTTGAGTAGGTGCGCCAATGAGGCGCGAATACGGGCCGGCGATGGCAACCTCTTTTGGTGCTGAACGACGCTACCCATCGCCATCCCACCCGTTTCTCCATTGTGTACGCGGGGAAGTGGAGAGAAAAATCTGGGCCATCCATATTTTGGTGTGAAATTGGGCAAGTTCTCTTGTTTATTCTGTCCGCCTAATAACTAACTAGTTACGGATTAGTAGTTAGTGGAACGGAGGACAGTGCCTAGTCTACTGCGTGGGGTTGCAACTAGCGCATCCATCGTGGGCTGGGCGACATGGCTTCCACGGGCTGAATCCTGCTCCTTCTCGTATATCGGTGCTGCAATGAGATTTTCATTTGTATGTGGCTTAGGAAGGTCAAGTGTTGGTCATGCACACAAGAAAACCTCGTCTTCTCAACAAGACTGCTGACGAAAAGGCAAATGTACAAGAAACAGAAAATGAGAAGATGGCCAGGGCCTGTCAACAATGCAAAGCGCAGCAAAAATTGGAAAGAGTAGAAATGGAGAGTCAAATAATGTTAGCGGCAGTGGTATTGCTAAGGCATTTCGCCAGGTCAAAAATGCGGTCAAATGGTAATAAGAATCGCTCGTTGCGTGTTGGCGGGGGTGAGAATGGAGGAACAAGGCAGATTCCAACAGCAGAAAGAGCATCTACTTTTCGAATGTATATCTATTGATTGATAGAAACATTGGATAAAATGCGTTTTTAAATAATGGGGCGCCAATAACATATCGAAAAGACTGGTTCTACTTAGCTTGCTAAGAACGGTGGTCTAGTTCTCCATGTCCCCCATATAACTCCCCCCTGGATCGGCGACGGGCAAAAGTTCAGATGATGACTTTGCCAATAACAGAATTTGTATAGCGCTATCAAGTATGACTCTTTACGTTTCACGACTCGAATCCGTATCTAGTAAATCGAGGAGCCCTTGCTGTTGCTTTCGCATGAAGCTACGGCAAGCCACCTATAGCTGAAATGTGTGCAGGTCACACGCCGTTATTGCTAATGACTGTTGGGCCCATATCCTGCCAAGCCGATCTAAAGACAGACTAGTTAGTTGTCATAATTATTAGTTATTAGTTAGTGAATACGGTACCACCCACTCTCCAGGTAGTGGGGGTTGTAGAGCCACGCTTCGAGGAGGCTTTTTATTTATCCGCCTTGCAGAGTACATCATTCGCACTGACTTTAAGGGTGCCGCTTCAGTGAAAACTAGGGATGTACTTAGTCCAGGTCGTTACATACACCCCTTCTGGTAGGGACCTCAGGCTCGAAAGAGCCAGTCCCAGAATCGCCAACCGTGATGCTGCGCATAGTATGCTCGTGATGTACAGGACGGTTAGATTCAGGGAGTTTAGCATTAGACTTCTTCATGGGAAGACGAAGGTCTTTACATTATCTATTAGTTTTCTTACGGCACGCCCCTCCAGGTGGTTGGCAAGGCGCTCCAAGTCTTTAGGGAAGCTTTTAGCTAGCTCCTGCGGCATGTTTCCCTGACTAACAAACGCGAGCACCCTTCTTCGGAATGTCAGTTTCGGATCTTCTTCTAGGCAAATGTCGTCTGAGAGAGCTTTTAATAGTAACCAGCCACAGAGCACCAGAGACTTTCACCAGCTTTAACGCATCAGGGCCTCGCCCACCAGGACCAACATCAAGATCATCAGTGTGAGGATGTATGGGTCAACTTGCTTAATTCAGCCTATCTAGGTGTCCGGTCTGTCTATGTGCCCAGGCCCCAGGGGCCTGGGCACGTGACAGGTGTAGTCGTCGCCAAGCCAGTGTCCTCGCTGGCTACATCCGTACTCTATACCTATATAGATAGTAATATCCTCGTATCTCATAATAATGTCCGTGTCCGTGTCTTATATCTCATTTATCATTTATCATATCTTATGATTTCCCAAGTAAACAACTTCGTCCCATGTCCCATATCATAAAGCAATATCTTATACCCCATGTCCCATGTCTCCGAGCAGTTCGTGTCCACATCATAAAGCAACGTCTCATGTCCCATATCCCATATAATAAAGCAATGTCTTGTACCCCATGTCTCATGCCTCCGAGTAATTTAAATGTCCCAAAGCATTCCGTCCTAGTCAGTCTCAAGCCGCGTCCCGCCGGCGTGGCTCCTCAGCATACTGGACAATGTATATCCAGTTATCAAAAGACAACCGCCTCTCTGATCGCACGTCCCCCATCTCCAGGATCGCGGCCAATTCACCCACCACGTCCCATGGCAGACCCAAGTCGCCCAACACTTGTCTTCGCAGGACCCAGACACGCCTCTCAGCCTCCGACTTTGCCGTATGTATCCGAAGGGCAAACCAGACCAAGAAAGACGTGGCCATGTGCGCGTTCTGGTGGGCGTGGGTATATCCGGCGTCCCTCAGCCATTGTCGAGTCTCGTCCACCCACCCTGGGCGCTCCTCGGCGAACAGCCGTCGCAGAGTCTCGCGCTCCTCTGCCGTCGGTCGCCCGTACATATGATTAGGTGGGCCCACGAAGTGGCGAGACATCCATGCGCGCGCGGCTCCCGTGTCGGCATCTTGTCCTCCGCCGACCGGCGTCTCGACCTGTCGTCCCGATGTCGTGGCTGCGCTGCCGCCGCCGCCGAGCATGTCCACCGAGACACTGGGTCGCAGGGTGCGGCCGTCTCCCGTCTCACCTAGCTCGGTCTTAATCTGCGTGTTAGCCACCGGCATCTCCTCGTCGGAGTCTGAAATTGTGAGGTACTCTCGTCCAGTGTCTTTTATCTTGGTCGCTCCGTCGGGGCGCAGGGAGACACCACCATCATCCACGTTCTCCGTGGTCGTCGTATTCTGGGTCGCTGGCGCTGTCGCAGGCGCAGTCATCTCAGTGGATTGGCCAGTCGTGGGCAGTGGACCAGGGCGTGGAGGCAGCGGCGGCATAACGGTCGAGACTGCTGTTGTGGTCGTGGAGGCGACCACTGGTCCCGTGGCGGCGACTGTGCTTGCTGGTCCCGCGGCGGCGTTCTGGCGTCTCGCGGCGCGCGCCTGGACCCGGACCGCATCCCAGACATGGTTTCCTTGGTGCACGATCGCGTCTAGTCTCGCTCGATCGTCTGCTGTCTCGAAACACGAGACCGCCTGGATCTGGTAGATGTCATATCCCCAGATGCGCTTCATAATAAGACGCAGCGCTATAGGCAGCGGCCTTGGTTTCTTTAGGTCTCTATTATAGTGTCGCACTATAGCGACACCGGCCATCTGAGCGCCCTTCTCTGAGTTCGTCCCATATAGAAAATAGACACCGCAGTGTAGCCACCAGAGTATATCGTTGATGGTGAAGAACGGCCACACGTCGCCGGCCGCGTTATACAGGGCTTGTCCCACCGGGTCCAGGGTGTCTCGCTGTCGCTTGCTCAGCTTCGGGATTGTCTCGAGCGCGGAGACCTCCGCCACGAGGTTATAGATGCCCTCGAGCCGCTCCGTGCGACTCGCGTCCGAAGTGCCGCCCCGCGGGTCCCATTCGATCCTGTCTATGACCCGTTGTCTGAGGACCTGGCGATATTCCTCGGCTGCTGCCAGGTCTGCGCCTTTGAGCACGTCTGTCGGCGTCGTTGTCTGGGTCACCGGCGTCGTGCCGCTGCCGCTTGACCCGGTCAGGTCCACGGTATTCGGCGGCATCGTGGCTCGTGTCTATATGGAGAATGTCTGCGGCTGGTCGAAGATTGTGTAGCCGGGAAAGACCGGCCACAGGGTGGTGATGTGGGCGTTGTCTGAGGGGGCAACGACTGCGTAAAGCGATGTCTGTGCAAGAATGGCGCAGGTGTGCAGAATCAGGTGAGCAAACAAAATTCCGAAAAGTGAGCGTAATAGTTATCATAACGTCTGGCGCCTAATTTAGTCCTGCCCCTGTTGTGTTTGTTGCAAACGCATTAGTTTATCTCTAGCCCATTCACGCAGGAGCCGGGCCGCCTCGAGTCCCATTTCACCACCGGTTCTGCGTCTCTTTATCGGCGTGTCTAAACGGGGCGGCGACCTAGGTCCTCGCGGCAGAGGCGGAGTGGCCACGCTCGCGAAAGGGGAGGGATTATACGAGAGAAGGCTCCCTGCCGAAGTACTCTGCGCCCCGGTGAAGGGCTGGCTCAGGTTTCCGAAGATGCTGTTCCCTGGTGTCCCGAACGCAGATTGTCCGAAGGTAGGTGTCCCGAAGATGCTATTTCCTGGCGCCCTAAATGTAGGCTGCCCGAGGACTGGTGTCCCGAATAGGCGAGACACGGGTCTTCCGGTGAGAGCGGACACCACTTGCCCAGGCTGGATTGGTGTCTTTTACACGCGGCTCACAGATATTAATAGAGGTTTCAGAAAGAACACGACGCTAATATTGTACTCGCTTTTCAATATCAATATACCCCGTTAGTGTTTACAAGCAGACGCCGAAGACCAAATGGGTTCTAACCATAAAATGCCCGTTTCCGGGACCGCCCACGCGTATCCCACACTATATCAGAAGCGTCGGAATCGTCAAGCTTGTCGAGGTCGTCGTCCTCCTCCTTTAATACATCCACCACTTCTGCATCCTCCCGTACGCGCTTTCTTGGGCTGTGGTTGCGACTCTTGGACCCAAAGTTAGGCGCAAACATGGTGCGGCACTCCTCCCCAGACACTTCGCTTACACCTGACACACCGTCTTCTTGCCGCAGAGTGATAAGACGGCGGGGGACGCCAGTGTGTAGAAACATGCCTGAAGAGAGCACTGTCCACGCAAAGCGCGCAAACAAATATTCGACTGCTATACCTGATAGCTGCTGTGGCTGGGCATTGTGATAGACATCAACTAATTCGTCCCCGGACATGCCGGAAAGAACGTGGATCACCCACGAGCCATGCTTCGGAACGAAGACAAACCGCCGCTGATTAAAGGTGGAATGAATATTAGAACAGAGCAAGATAGCATTGCGTGCGTCGTTGGTGAGCCCAGCTGTGGCCAGGGTTTGCGACGAGTACCGAGCCATTTCATTGCTAGCGAACCAGGCATTTTCGCGGCGCGGAATGAGGTGTGCTACCTCTGTACCAAGCGTGGACAAGGTGACGCGACACGAGACATCGCGCGCGCGGACGATGTTGGTCGTGGTCTCGGGCGGGATTAACGATGCTTTCCACGTGGGCGGCAAATTATTGTGTGGGAATTGGAAATGTGCAAAGGACGGGACGATAGGATACGGCTCGTGGCTCGTGTCGCCAACGCTGTTCGGGACGTGGAAGTAGTAGTTGCTTCCGAGCAAAAGGTCGTCCGGACCAATCATTACAGGCCTGGCACCAGCTGCCCTGTCCTCGGAGAGGAAGCCATCCCAGCGACAGTTGGCCATAATGGCACACGCGACACGAGCCGTCTCATGATGTAGACCGAAGGCTATCTGGCCATCCGCGCCTTGCTTCTTATACACATCGAGCGCCGGCAAAGTGAGTAAAGTGCTGCGTTCGTCGGGGTAGCCTGGATGGCGCAGGTGTACGCGGTGGCCACTGGTCACGCCTCGGCTCGATGAGTAACCTCCATCCGGGTGCTTTGGTGCTTGTAGACGGGCTCTTATAACGGATGTAATCGCCATTTGTTAAGTATTGTCGTTAAAAAAATTGATGATAAAAATTGATGATGTGTACAGACACAGATAGCCACAGTCGCTTTATTGTTGCCAGACTTGGTTGCCTTTATAAGTAGTTTGTTGCTTGCCTTTTTAAGACGTGCTTGCCTTTTTAAGACGTGCTTGCCTTTTATAAGTAGTTTGTGGGTTCCCATGGTGAGTACCGGAGTACGTAACTGCCTAAAAAAAAATTCTAGCCCGCGCCACATCTTATTTAATCATAACATAAAAAGTTAAACTCTAAAGTAGCCGCAATTCCATAATCAGCGGCAGAATGAGCAAAGTTATTATTTGTTGTGTGTATCCTGTTTGTTAGGTGTGGCCGGTGGCTGGTCACTGGCCTATAATATGTTAGGGAAGAGGGGATAATGATGATGTTTTCTCTAGGTTCTGTGTGTCCCTCCACAGGCCTAACAAGTGCCGCCTGACAAAAAAAAACAACGCCCTGCTGCCTCCACCGCTGCCATTTTATTATATATCCCTGGATTTTCTGCTGGCGTTGCCGGAGTCACAGGCTGGAAATATATATATGGTCGTTCTGGTCTGCAAGTTCAGCAAGGCCGTGATATTGAGATCCCTGCGACATGGCAGACGTGGCCGACACCGTCATAGACGCACTTTTCACCCAGGGACGCTCGTATGTCTACTTACGATGCTTTGGCGATGGCGGCCGTGACTATGAAGAGTCACCACGACAGGAGACATAAGACTCGGTTTTGCCGGGTGGGGGACTGCGTGTTCCTAAGACTCCATAATAAAGGCTATTTGACGCCTGCGACGCTGGGACGTAATTTCAGACCATAGTTCGCCAGACCTTTCCGCATCACAGGCCGGGTCGGACGCGCCTCGTATCGGCTGCGACTGCCGGACATGACAGTCACGGCCACTCCAGCCGCCACCACTCCAGCGGCCACCACTACAGCGGCGCCAGCCACGACCACCACGAACACAGAAGCACCCTCAATGCACCTCTCTGCAGAAGCCAACTCCCGTATCCGCGAGACAGCCAACAGTGCCCATCTACAGCTTAAGAGGGAGCTTCGAGACAGCGACCCTGTGGAGCCACTTAAACTCATCGGAGGGACACAGTCGATCGTCCAATACTTGAAGGGTCTCGCGGCGGTCCCTCCATGTAACTTTTACGAGCATACCCTGGACCTAGTGGGAGCATACTTAGAGGGGGCCGCGGCCCGAGTCTGGCCGAATATAACTAAGGAGTAGTTGATGTTAGTTATAGAAGTAATATAACTTCTATTTAATATATAAGGAATAAATTACCAAGTTAACCTAGATATTATAGAGATCTTAGTTTATAATATTACATTAGGGATACCCTAGTTATACGTAAGTAACTGTAGCCTTCTCCGTCTTTGAATCCTACCTATCTGCTCGAAATTTCCTGCTCGTCGATTCTCTACTTGCTCTTCTTGAGCGGCAGAACCGGCTCCAAGTAAATCCACATGGCGTTCACTATTGACGCCACCTACTTACACACCCCAGACACCAGCCCGAATTTGGTCGTTGTAGGCGCATTTCCCAGAAATGTTTTGCTGTCGACGAGGCTAGCTCTGCTCTCTCTGCTCTCCTATACAGGAATTACGAAACTCGGGGTTGGCCAGATGCGAGTGGCTACCTACATGGGCAAAGGCTCTTGGGGTGGGCAATGGTGAACCTCGCGATTGCTGTGTAAAACAAAATTGCCATCTACGATCGCGTAATTTTCGGCAGCCGTAAAGGTGTTTGCTAGAATATTTTTGAGCCGGAACTGTCATGCCGCAGACCCATCTCTCTCTCCGCAATAGATGGCTCACCATTCGGGGGTAATAAGGTGATGTGCCTGGTCAATGGCACATCCACTTCAAAGGGCCAAGCTGGTGTCAACTTTCGCTGGCCAATTGTTTCGCTGACTGTAAATCACCTGCCCTTTGTCGTCTTGATTGCTCTTGCTGTATCACTTTCGTGTACACTATTTTCTCGCTCCGTGCGAATGTCATGGCAGCATAGGACTATATAGATTTGTGAGTGAGATGTGCAATTGTGTGACCCGCACGCTGTTCAAACACTGCAGTCATGCGTGTGCATTTCACATGCAATATATATCAAAGAGCCAGGTTACTTAATAAATTCGAGTACAATGGTGTCATTGCGCCCTCTGGAGCGATCTAATCAGCTGTTTCAATCGGCAGTACGACTAAGATGATTGGATTTCATGCGTCCCTTGCAGTACCCCTCATTGCAAAGCCGATCGAGTCGGCGAGCTCTGCGCCCCTGACAAGCATAGCTATCCAATCATCATGAACACGCATTTGCGCTGCAACACGCTTTTGGGTCCAGTGTGACGGCGCAAACACCACTTGGCGAAGCCTCCGTGTCTTCGCAAGCACGGGAGGATGCTCGATTCAGTCAATGACGTGAGGCAAACTGCGGGGTGATATCAGCAGCTCCTCTCATATAGCAAACTTATTGTCTCTTTCTGCGCATAAAGCTGTGTGTGGCGTGACAATATTAGAACAAGCCGGAGCTGGGTCTCGGAAGCACATGGAAACTTGGGAGATGCGGCAGCTGCGACGTATGGATGAACAAATATATAAAGCCGGTAGATTCTCTGATCTATACTGTCAAAAACTCTCGCCTCTAAACACACTCAATTATCCCCACCCATTCTTCCTACCCGAAAATTCCCTATTTTTGACGATGAAGCTCTCTGCCCAGCTTGCTCTCGCGTGCTTCAGCGCTAGCGTTTTATCGAATGTCACTCCTCGCGACCCCAGCGACTTCCCGAAAGTTATAGACAGGGTCGGACAAGAGGTTGTCAGTGTCAACACAGCCGTTAGCGGATTCAGTGGTGATACATCGGCCATGCAGGATGCTGCCACCACCCTAGTAGACACCATCATCAGCGGCAACACCGAACTCTCTGCTCAGGCCACTCTGAGCCTCGCCGCAACCTTTGAGCTAGCCGCCCGCGTCACAATCTTAATTACCCAAGTCAAGACTCTGAGCGAATCCCTCCACAACATGCTCCCCGTTGTCAAAGCGGCTGGTCAATGTGGGCTCGTTCGCGAAAACATCCACGCCATCAATACCGCCACGGGTACCTTGATGGGGACAGTTGTCGGGCACTGTAACCCGGCTGCGCAAGCAATCGCTAAGAAAAAGGAAGAGATTCTCCAAGCTCTTCTCAACGGCTGCAAGGAGGACTATAACACTTCGAACTGCCCTTGAGGCTTCATGTGACACCACAGCTGCTGGAGGGTTCTTGGACAAATATTGACCTTTCGGTATAAGCGAAACGTTGCAGACATGGGAAAACGAGACGATCTATGATAGCACGTTAAGTAGGAAATATATGGCATTATAAGATCCCTATCGCGCATTTCTCTCTCTTGTTTTAACAATGTGAGTCAAAGACTACATAGTTCATGTTACTTTGATAATCGGCGTGCAAGTTTCAACATGCCGGAGAAAGCAAGTTCCAGCTCGTCCTCCGTACTGCAACACGCCAGCCCGTCTACGGTCTCCCTATCTCGGTGAGGGCGGTGGCGCCAGCTATCATCGTCTGACAACAAGGCACAGGCAGACAGGCCCAACGCACCTTCGGCATAAAATACTCTGAATCTAATACTTCATTTTAATTAAGGTTAGAATTAGTTAGAATTTTACATAAATTTTCTAGATTAACTTTAGTATGCGGCTCCTCTGCTTCATCGTGCTTTTCCTCACCATATCATAGGCCGTGACAAGGCGAAGGGTGTATAGATGGAAATAATCAGGCTTCATATTACTGTCTATCGCTGTGATACAAAACAAAAACGCTCTGAAACAGGAACAACGCTTGCAAACTGTGTGCAATACAACAGAACGATCAATAAAAAACTTGTTTACCGTCGCTGATTCATGGGGTATGACTCGTGGTATTCGTTGTACGAATTACCGCGAGTGTGGTCGTAGCCGCGACCGTTGTGGCGAGCCTGTCCAGTATTGGAGCCGTTTCGGGCGTTGCGACCAGGCCCAAACTGGTTGAAGGCTTCACGAGCAAGACCTGCAGGGCCCCGGGACTGGCTGCTGTAGTTGTTGGGGTGGTACTGACTTGGGGGCTGCTGGTAGCCAGGACCGGTGGCGTAAGTATTGCTACCACTGTCGTTGCGGTTAAACTTGGAGGACGAGTAGTCCCGAGCAGAGATGGCAAAAGCGGCAAAAGTAGCCTTGATGACATTGAGAGGGTTGAGCATGCTGAAGAAGGCACGGATGCCGAGAAAGCCGCCCTGGTAAGATGTAGGGGCCCAGTGCTGGGTCTCACCACGCTCCGCACCACGGGCAACGAGAGACTCGAGCTTGTAAGGGCCAACAGGGTAGGCCCAGAACATGATGAGAGAGATGGGAACCATTTCCAGGCAGCTGAGGAGCGAAGGGATACCGTAGTGCAAATCGGCATAGGTGAGCGTATTGGTCTCCTTGAGGACGTGGGTACTCTGAAGAATCCAGAAGAGGATTTGCTGGAGGAAAGCAAGACCGACGACAAGCTTAATGGCAATGAGCTTGGTCATGGGGTTAAGGTCGGGCATGTGCGTCTTGAGCTGGATAGCAACAAGCAGGACCGCAGCAATAGCCATACCGGAGGACAGAGTAGCGGCGATACTGAGCCAAAGCTTGGCAAAGTTGGTCTTGCTCTCATACTGGCAATAGACGCCGGCGACCTGAGTGACGATGGTGGCAATGGCGATACCAAGAGCAACAACCCAGTACTGGAAGATCATGAAGCATCGTTGCTATCCAAGACATGTTAGCGCGCGAATTATCCATGTCAAGTCGCAAGGGGATGGCTTACGGCGAACCACTTGACACCATCCTGGACAACACCGCCCTCGGCTTTCTTGTCCTTGATCTCAATCTGGGAGAAGAAGCCATCACGGCCCTCGTTGTGCGGAGAAATATATTCGCAAAGAAGCATAAAGTAGGAAGCCAGGCAAAGTGCTTGGATAAGTTCGAGGATCGGGTCGAGGTAGACTTGGGCCTGGGGGAAGCAGATGCAGAGAAGGTTGACAATAGCGTAGAGAGGCACCAGCGCAATCACTCTCATGACCCTGTTCAGGGCAAAAAAGGTCAGCAAAAACACAAGACATATTATGGAGAGCTGATTTCGCAATGGAATGCTCGCTTATTAGCGGGCATCGCAAGGGGGCTGCTTACTTGACTTGTTGACGAGGTACTGATAGGTGAGTAGCGTGTCGCCAGATGTGGATGAAGCTGACCAGACAGGCCAGCGCTGTGCAAGCACCTGCAAGGATACGATTAAATTCTTGAAACGTGAGACCGGCTATGAAGGTCTTGTTGGCACCTGTCAAAGAACATTGATCAGTCACTATGGTCTTTTTTTTTTCGTCTGGTTGTTGCCGCTGATAGGGAGAGCCTTACGGGCAGTGAGGTTGTGCGTGGGGCAGGAATCGCCGTCGTCGTCGCCGATGCCAAACATTTTTGAAGGTTGGTTGTGATGAACTCGAGGCAAATGGGACGGAGGAGAAAACTTGTCAAGATTGAAGAACAAGCTCAAATTAATTTGGCACAAAGAAATACATACCGTGCTGAGCCCACGGGGGCCGCTGCCTCTTATATCTTGCTTATCCTCCACGGTGAATCTGTCCCAATCGGGCAACCAAGATGTCGAGACACGCATTTCATAGGCTGGCTATGTATGAGCTTGCGACTAACTAATAGGACCCTGACACAGCCACGCCAGCCCAGCCTTGAACGTCAGCCTTTGCGGTTGCGGCTTTCACTTGTGAAACTTGACGTTTGCTCGCTTTCACCCAATACTCTAGTTATGGTGGTGACAGCAGATCTCTCTAGACGTTGGGCATCCCTTGCCCGAACTTGGCTTTGCTCAGCTGCGGCCGCTGATCCAACGAAGCCTCAAGCTGACCATGTCCATCTCTCCATGAACATGAAGAAAATTCGCTCGATATTCCGTTTGCGATGCAAGGAAGCATGAAAATTTTGCGACTATCGAATCGTCACTTCCAATAACCAGGGAAAAAAATGAGTGATTGCGCGAGCCTTTTTGAATCCCGTTCCGGTCGCACCGAGGGTACACGAAGACAGAGCGCATCTCCAGGTTCGTTCTCATTCTAGCTATGTACGCGCCCAGGGGAGGGAAGCCTTTTTTCGTCCTGGCAAATCGGAGGAAGAGAAATTTGGGGCTCGGAGGAAGAGCTTTGCAGTAGAGCAGCGTGGAACGGGATTCGAGAAACGTTTTGGATATGCTCGGGGCTCTTACACACGCGGCCTGTCCAAACTAGTTACTAGTTAATTTATTAGTCTGGGAATAGCCAGCAAAATCTCGGCGAACCCCTGCAATTCGATGCATCTGGTATTGATATTTTCTCTATTTCTTAGCCTCGAGTCTGGCTCTTGCCTTTGTGGGAGTAACTCATAAGTATCCGTACATGGGCGTGGTTTGGCTTGTAGTCTGAGGCAGACAGCCCTGTGCCGGAAGACGGTACCAAAAACAGCCAACCAGTCGAGGTTTATCCAAGACCTTTCTCCCAACCAGCCGCGTAGGAAGGCTATCCTACCGCCACGAGAGGGTTTGTTTTGTTACTAATTCAGAGTTTCGCTTCCGGCCGCCCCGCGCTTCGCCTGCACGGCAATGATGCACAGCCCTGTAACTTGCCGGAAGCCGGCATCATTACATGTGTGGCGCTTCTTCTCAACTCCGGTTCCTCATGCCACGAATCCCGGCTCTATCTTTTTCTTGTCCTGTCGGGTCGCGTTGCCCAATACAAAACTGCGGTGGCGCAATACTGCTAGAAGAAGCCCTAACATCTCAATCAGCCTGATGAGGCGTACTTCCATTCCCCGGTCGCTATTACATAGGAAAAACCCGCGCTTTGGAAATATGTTTGGCCAGCCAGCGGCTCAATTAGTCTGGCGAGGGCCAGTAAATGGGCGATCGTCGCCGCCATCAGCCCTGTGGCCCACCGCACTGACAGCGCAGCGAGTTGCTCGTATTCAACAAACCGTTTCATCTGCCACTGTTCTTTTCTTTTTTTTCTTTTTTTTTCTTTTTTTTCTTTTTTTTTCTTTTTTTTCTTCAAAATTCTGTTGCTCTCTCACGGTGGTTTATACATGTGGCACTTATTAATGGTTGGTCTTGCACCACTGGACGCGTGAGCGTCCGGTTCTCGTCGCGCGTACACTCAGCGCCGCCATTGACCGACCACACGACTGCCCTGCCGAGGCATCGGAAACTGTAGCCAAAAAGGACGAAAAAAGGATAAATTAAATAATATATGATTTAATAAGAAGATAGATGAATGAAAAATTCCTTTACATTGCAAAGTACCTCGCCCGGTTTTGCCCAAGTCTCTTGTCGAGTCTATCGCGCACAGTTGGGTCTATTGCGCACAGTCGAGTGGCTCTTCACAGAGCGAGAATCCACGCCGTCTCCTTGCAACAATCAATCTCATCAAGCTTGCCTGTATCTCACCAAGGTCAGTGCTCCAATGTCTGCCGGTTTCTTCAGTCTCTTCTTATATGTTCAGCGGGCTTCGGCGAGCAAGTCCTCTGTTCTGGTCCTCAGCGATGGCAAGGGTTGAAGTTACTCGTGGTCCTTCGTCCTGCTTTCCACGGAGAGGAAAATGCGGTGAGGAATTGCGGCATCAATATTTTGGCCACATATCAGGCCACACATAATTCAAGGATCCTCAAGCTCTCCTCGCATAACGGATCGACATATAAATAGATATATTCGGCGGCTGCTAGGTATGTACATCAGGTACCCGCAACAAGTCCGGAGTGGCCCAAGCTGATCTGAGATTGTCGGCAATAGATCTCTATCGTCTCCATTGATTGCGGTACCCTGATGAGTTTGTTTCAAAAACATGTGCCAAGGTTCCGAGCACACCAGTTGGTAGCCGTCAGGAGAGAGACAACCACAAGAAACGTCCATCTACCTCCGATTCAGCGACTCATGCGAACAGTAACCCGGTTGGGTGGTGTGGCGCTGTATTACGCTATGCCGGTTTACTTCAAACGTCGTGTTTACAGTCCATAGACAAGACCAAAGCTTCCAATAGCTGATACGACACTAAAGGAGGCAGGCTCTTATTCTATAGTCACTTTAGTCTTTTGATGTTTAATATTCGTATGCGCGAGCCTGCCGCGAGCCGGTAGGGCCAGCAACATCCCGCGACGGCTTGCGATGCGGTTATAACACTGATGAATAAAAATTATGACAGAGATGCTGCGCAGGAAACATCAAGCTACGATTAACGCTTTGGCCTCTACCGTTGGAATTTTACCTGCACCTTGCAATGCTCTGCCAGGTTGGGTTGGAAAGAAAAAACAGCCTCAGTAGCTACTTAGCACGGTGGCACGCGCCCTCATCAGGGGTCTCACGGAGTAATCCGTAGCTTTGGCCCATGTAACTATGTGTCATGCGCAGGGCGCCGATGATTACAAACTCGGCATCAATATCGCTTCTCACATAACTATATGCTATTGATTGCGCACTTTTATTTCCATTATTCCTTGATGTAGATGCGAATATTTGCTGAATCCGACCGTGTAATCCCAGATATTCAGCTAGTTAGCAGCTGACTCTATAGGCTGAGCGACTTCAGCGGCAGCACGGCAGCTCGGCACAGACTGCGCTGATGGCGTTTCATACCCTTGAAGCACAGGCATCTTCGGCAGAGTGCCAAGGTGCGGGCCATGCTGTATCGAGAATAAAAATGACTCCGCACTTGGCTGTTCCGCGTATGAGCACCAAGCAGCTTGGACGAGGTGCATGCGAGCACCGTCTTATCGGCAGGTCAAAATACGAGGAACAATCATCACCTTCCCAGATGGGCAAGTCTCAACAATTGTGGCTGGCGTTGTACAGCTTGACCGGCGTGGTGTCTTACTGTCCGCGACACCTGCCAAGAGTCGGCATTGCCCGGTTTCTAACCCGTAGTTAGGTAGTTTCCTGGGGCTCCATCTATCTCACACCCCGATGCCCGATGCCCGACACGATCGAATCTCTTGGTGAACGCCACAATGATTATCACAGGGCGCTCAAAGTTGTCGCTTCGTCTTGCGACCGGCTCTATTGCCGTGCGGTGCCCTGACCCGCGACCAAGGAAATCATCTCCCGTCCATATCATCCTCCTCCCATTTTTGGACCGAGCTCACCTATATTGCAGCCAGCCTATCAAGGCCCTATGCCCTATGAGCACAATACCCTTGTCGGGGTGGAGCTGCAGCTCGGAAGACAACTCGGATCAACACTGGAGGCATTTCGTTCCTTGTGCTAGCGTCATTGCTCACCTTCCTAAACCAATGGTCAAGTTGCAGCTCAAGCGGAGCCTACACTCCTTGGAGCTCGATACGCAATATTCGTGCAGTGGCAATGCAGTTGGAGTAGTTAGACCCTGTAAATTCCGCTCCAGGGATCCATGCGCGCCGCCGTCACCAAGGAACTAGAGTCTTGTCCCGTCTTGTCCCTCCAGGAGAATAAATACCATGGCACTACCGGCTTTTTTCTCCAATCGACATACGGAGTAGTCAGTGCAGAAAGGCTATCTGATTGATCATGAAGACCACTTTACTCATCGCCAGCTTGGCTGCTGGGACGCTCGCTCTTCCCTCAGATACTTACACCGTCCACCAACGTCGCAATCTGGTCTATGATGCTCGCTTTGAGAAGCGCTCAGCTGTTGATGCTGATTCCAAGATTCCGTTCGAGATTGCTTTGAAGCAGGGCAACCTCCAGGAGGCCGAGGACAAGCTCTATGACATGCAAGTGTTGACCACGCATGCTCTCTCTGCGCTTCAACTAACAAGCTTCTTCCTATAGCTCCAATCCCAATTCTGCCAACTATGGCAAGCACTTGTCGAGAGAAGAGGTTGTCAACATGTTTGCTGCCGACGATCAGAGCATCGCGTCCGTCAAGCAGTGGCTGGTTAGCCATGGCATTGCTGAAAAGGACATCCACGTCAACCCCACAAAGACGTGGATTACTGTCGACACCACTGCCGGTGTCGTGGAGAAGGCTTTGAAGACGAGATACCATATTTACCGAAGCACCGCCTCCGGTCAAGACCACATTGGCTCCGAGGAGTACAGTCTGCCCAACAACCTCCTTGATGTTGTCGACTTTGTCCGTCCTGGCCCCGCCATGAGCAAAGTCACGGTGCGCGCTACACAGCCCGCCAAGGGCCCTGCCGCCATTAAAGAGCCGTTTCGCAACCTGAGCCAAGACCAACTCAAGACTCTTGAGGATGCCATCAAGACTGGCCCCAGCGGCGGTGGTGACGCTCACAACGCCGCAAATTCCACATTGCGTGAGAATCCCCCCAACAAAACGGCCATATGATGGCTACCTAGATGCATGCTAACCCACCATCTCCTAGCTTCTTACCTGAAACTTTGCGGAACTATCGTCACACCTGACTGTATCGCCTACCTCTACAAGATCCCCAAGGCTATGGGTACCAACAGCACCAACCGCCTCGGCATCTACGAGTCCCTTGGTGATGTCTACAGCCAGGAGGATCTCAACCTCTTCTACACAAAGGCGGCCCCATACATTCCCGCCGGAACCGGCCCCGAGCTAGACCTCATCAACGGCGCCACTGCCCCAAACAGCCCCGACCAGGCTGGCGGCGAGTCCCTTTTGGACTTTGACATGGCGTACCCCATCATCTATCCCCAAGGCACTACCCTGTTCCAGGTCAAGGCCGATCAATATTACAACATCTTTGGCGATTGGCTCAGCGCCATTGATAGCGACTACTGCAGCAAAGACCCTCTTTGGAACAACCATAAGATGTGCGGCACGTTTGAGCCTACAAACGTCGTCTCCATCTCCTATGGTGGCCCCGAAGATGCCACTGATCCCAAGAGTGCCCACGTAAGTTTCTCGCCCTCGAAATGTTGCCTGAGAGTATGCTCGCTAACCCTGAATCCTAGCGTGAATGCAACGAATTCCTAAAGCTTGGCCTCGTGGGCGTCACTGCTGTTGTTGCCAGCGGCGACTCTGGCGTCACAGATCGAAACGGCTACTGCCTGGGCCCTCACCACGACATCTTCGTCGCTGATGATCTCTGCAGCTGCCCCTACATCACTGGCGTCGGCTCTACCCTCATCCACTCCATCGACAAGCCCGAGACGGCCACCGAATCCTTTTCGTCTGGCGGCGGCTTCTCAAACATCTTTACCCGCCCCTCGTGGCAGGAGGCTTCCATCGGCAATTACCTTCTCCGCCACAACCCCGGATACTTTGCATACAACACCTCCGAGGGCAACATTCCCGACGACGCGGGCATCTACAACCGTGGCGGACGTGGGTTCCCCGATGTCTCCGCTGTCGGTGACAACGGTCTGGTGGCCGTCGGCGGCAAGCTCGGCCTATCTGGCGGTACCTCCATGTCTGCCCCTATCGTTGCTGCCATTTTGAACCGCATCAATGAAAAGCGTCTTAGCCTCGGAAAGGGTCCGATCGGCTTCGCCAATCCAGCTCTTTACGACATGGCCAAGAAAGCGGGAAATTTCAACGACATCACCGTCGGTAACCAGGAGCTGGGCGGCGCTGATGGTGACCGTGGCTACAGCGCATGTGGCAACGATGGCTTCTCTGCTGTTCAAGGCTGGGATCCCGTTACCGGTCTCGGTACGCCACTGTATAACAAGTGGGAGGCTTACTTCCTCCAGCTATGAACGGCTGATGAATTGTGATTTGACGAAAAACGTATACATGAAATAATTAACTTTGAATGACTCAATATCTTTCCGAGTGTGCGTAATCGTCGTACCCTTTAAATCGCTATGGCCACATCATCACGGAAAACACCTCTTTTGCAAACTTATCTGCTGTTGAACGTAGAAGGAGAAATAGCAGGCAATCACTGACGTTCTAAAACGAGCTATCAAGTATATCTAACAATCACCAGGAAACGGAGATGAATCATTGCTGAGTGTTATCGCTGCTCTGCACTCGAGTTGGTATTGACCAGCGGTCTCATCGCGCTGCCAGCTTGATCTGGATAGCGGTACGAAAGTGGACCTTGAAATATTAGAGTAATCGTAAATCGTCTATCCATCATAGATCGGAGCCTATTGCACTTTGACATGTTGAATATTCTCAGTGAAATGTCAGTCGTGGGCGGCACCTACGGCGCACCGGCCTAGCATGATGTCACGACCCACAGGGGGTCACGTGCAAATACGCGGCTATAAAAGAGTAAGAATATA
>JARJPP010000576.1:0-46018 GCA_030782485.1 Beauveria brongniartii
CCCCCCCCCCCCCCGGGGGGGGGGGACGGGTCGCACTTTGCAAAAGTCCATCGATTTGACACCTTTGCTACCCAGCGCGGGACCGACGGGCGGACTGGGTGAGGCCTGGCCCGCGCCGACGATGAGTTTGACGATTTGGTCGGCTGCGGCTTTGGATCTTGACATTTTGGAACGAGGGGGGTTGTGGTGTGAAATTGGGAGCTGGCGAGAGGCTTGAATTGAAGCTCCTGCGATGGGTGGTCTTTGGCGACGAAATATTTTGGTTGTGGAGGAGCTGGTTTCTGATTGGTCAGTGCATGGCGTTGAAAGGTACGTACCTTGCTGCCGCTCTCCAACGCAGTGGCGCATCCTACTGTAAGGACTGATTGGGCAAGTGCTATGGTAAATTGGTTAATGAGTATTCGAATAAAAAGAAACTTGACATGCGTTTGCAAGGGATTATTTGCTATGAATGGGCGGTCCTTGTAGAGATGACTGACAATATTGCGGCGTATTGCTTGAGCTATTCTGACTGGCCTGCTCCAAGTCGGGCGCTGTCACCGGAACGTCACCAGCAGAGGAACAATTAGTGCATACGCTATGGCAGTCCTGTCTTCATACTAATAATAATACTAATAATAATAACAATAGTCCTGCTCTGATTGTATATGTAGCATTCAGCAACTCGACTGAGAATACGAGCTCAGGCTCAAGACTCACCAAAATCTGTTACCTAAGATGATGCCCGAAACCTAAATAGCCAGTGTTGATTGCCTGGAAGACGCCATCACAAAGTTGAAGCTTTGACCTCCTAAAAAGAGGAAATAGACGACAGCATGGCTTTTATTGGTTCGGGGCTAACGGGGATGCGGGCCGTAAACCGTTTTAGGTAGGCGCTGGATGGCCGAACACCCGAAATGGGGTCGGCGCTTGTGCCAAGTGTAGATGTACAGTAGATAGATGGCCACATATTTGATTGATTACGAGGCCGCGTTACTACTTTGAGGCGCAGCGATGACTCTTGTACGGCGGATATCTAAACTGCCGACACAACCAATCCTGTGATGGAAGCGTAAAGTGTCAAAATCACTATTTAAGAAGCGAGTTTCCGCGTCAGAAGGAGTTGTGAACAACTGGCTCTTCTCACTTACATTTGTACTTGCACCACCAATTACACCACCACCAACCACCAACCACTACCAAATCGCTACATACACCACCCTCCTTAACATGGACTCCCTCAGCAGCGGCCCCGTCGCCGACGTCCTCGCCAACCTCTACATCGAGGCCGAGCGCGCCGACGCCCCCATGCGCGAGACCGAGAAATCCTCCGCCGGCCCCTCGGGCGACTGGGCCAGCGCCTTCATCGCCTCCGAAAAGGCCGACCTCCGTGGCACCTACGCCTCGCTCGCGACCAACTTTCTCTGCGTGTCGCCCAAGTTTGGTCGCCACCTGTACATGACTGCGCGCGCCAGCCGCGCCCGCCTCATTGTCGAGTTTGGCACCTCGATGGGCGTCTCGACCATTTACGCCGCCGCGGCGCTGCGCGACAATGGCGGCGCCGCCGGTGCTCGGATCATTAGCACGGAGCTGGAGCCGAGCAAGGCGGAGCGCGCGCGCAAGAATGTGGCGGCAGCGGGGCTGCAGGACCTGGTCGAGTTTCGCGTCGGCGATGCGAGGGAGACGTTGGCCGGGGGTGTGGGAGGAGGCGACAAGATTGATCTGGTGCTGCTGGATGGCGCGTGGTCGCTGTATTTGCCGGTGCTGAGGCTGCTGGAGCCGCATCTGAGGCCGGGGGCGGTGATTCTGGCGGACAATGCGGCGGATACGGTGGGAGGGTATATTGAGTATGTGCGGGATCCGAGTAATGGCTACCTTTCGTTGCCGCTCGATTTTGGAGAGAAGCAGGGCAATGAGTATTCGGTCAGAACTAGATGATTGATTTCCAGCAAACAAGATTCTTCTCTTCAACGAATGGATGATTGATTTCTTTGGCAAAACAATGTCAATTTATTCACAGAAAACTTTTTGCAATTTGCCTCATCTACAAAAAAGGTCAGATCCAAAATAGATGGCTCAGAGTAAATAGATGAATCAAATTTCAGAATTATTGCAACGGTAATAGTGGGTATATAGTTTCAAACATGATCAAATAACCTTTGTTGGCCCCCAGCCAACCTTGGACACGCGGCTCGCTACCAAGCAAATACTCGACGCGAAAAGAAGCGCGCCGCACCACGAAATGAGCCCGATCCAGTTCTTATCGTGGCCAACAATGGCTCCAGCAATTGGATTGCTGACGAGCACACCAAAGCCGACCGTGCCGAGAGTCATGCCGATGCGGATGCCAATCTTGCTCTTGTCGTCGGACAGGCTAACAATGCCCGCGGCGGGGAGACCCATAAAGGCCCCCGAAAAGAAGCCATAGATGATGCAAAACACGACGAGGCCGGCGGTGGAGTGGATCGCGTACAGGCAAAACGTCAGGATGGCGGAGAAGAGCGCGACGGTAGTCTGGACGTTGATGGAGCCAATCTTGTCCGCGTAGTAGCCGGGGATGATGCGTCCCGGCAGCGAGCTCACGTTGAGGATGACGAGCAGGTAGTTGGCCAGACTGTGGGACACGTTGGTGCGGTCCAGGGCAAAGAGCTCAATGTAGTTGAAGATGATGTAGAGCCCCATGAAGCCAAAAGTGAGGCCGGCGTTGAGGAGCAAGTAGGGAACGTCGCGAAAAGCGGCGGCGTCGATGAGTTTGCGGTCCCGACGTGGCGGCTGCTTGGAGCGCATGAGCAGCGCGGGGATGACGGAGGTGACGAGGAGAATAAAGCCCAGGATGCGACAGGTCCATCCGAAGCCGACCTTGGGAACGAGGCGAGCAAAGGCAATGGGAAAGATGACGCCGCCTACAAATCACGCGGTTAGTATTTTTTTTTCTCTCCTTCACACCTTGAAGCATGGGCAAGAGCTCGTTATTCGCAAGAGCCAGGTCGAAAACGTACCGATTGCGCTGCCGGAAGACGACGCGCCCATGGCCAGGGCCGTCCGGGGGCCAAAGTACTGGGACACGACGGCGGGGGCGACCAGGTACAAGAGGCCAAAGCCCAAGCCCATCATGACGGCCTGCGTGACGAGGACCTGCCAGTAGAGCGAGGTTGCGCTGACGAGCATCATGCCGGCGACGACGAGGACGCCGCCGCCCCAGAGCAGCCACGGGGTGAAGCCGGCGTCAAACAGGGCGCCCGCGGCCACGGACACGACGAAGAGGAGAAAGGCCTGCGTGGAGCCGATCCAGGCGATTTCGGAAGAGGAGTGGCTGCGGAGCAGCTCAAGCTGGTAGTACGTCTGAAAGGCGCCGTAGGAATTCATCATACCCCTAAGAGACCAAACAAGTATTGGGTTTTAGTTATTGCAAAGGTTTTGATAACGGGGATGCAGTCAAAGAAGACGTGAGGGAGGTTTCGCGTTTACCATGTATTGAGATTGAGGCAAAAGGCGCCGAGGACTTGCATCCAAGCACGCCAGTCCTCCTTGATCTGCGGCGGCGGCGATGAGGCCGAGGGCGCTGGTTCTTGGTCGGCAGCAGCAGCATCGTCGCGCGCCAACGAGGTGGTGCTGTGGTCGGTGGTGGTGGTGGTGTTGGTGTTGGTGCTGAGGGGCGCTTCGGCGTGCAACCCCATTGCAGGCTTTTCCGAGGTCATCTCGGTGATGAGCGCGCCTTGAACAGCTTGCACAAGAAAAGATTAAGAGCCAGTTTTTTTATTGACATGCGGAAAAGAAAGGGAGGGATGTTTACAAAGATTTTCCAAAGGAAACGAACGGGCTGGGGGGAAAAGAAAAGAGGAAATAAAAATGAAGCGCTTTGGAGATTTTGGCGGCCGTTTCGGGTTACAGGTGGCTTTGAGTGGAGGCGAAAACAGTGGACAGCGGGCGCTGGAACTCGGCCGGACGAAGGCGAGACCCGCTAGCCGTTGTGTGCCCTACGAGGCTGTGACGAGGCAACTGATGAATTAAAGATGTATTATGAGCATGCGGTTTGCTTGTGGTCGTTTTTGTCGGATGAAAAGGTACAAGTCTTGCCGCCTCTATGACTGTTGAAGTAGAGGCTTAAGAAGCCAGCGGTAACAAATTAATCACTCCCCGCGTGCACTCGCTGCTCGGCTGCTCTACTGTTTTGCATCATCTTAATCTGCCTGCAGGCAACGGGTACTTTTGGTCCCTGCGACATGGGCTCTCGTGCCCCATCGCTTCCGCGTCCATTTAGTGGATACTGCGATGGAGGCGGGGTCAGTATAACTTTGTGAAATGGGCAAAACCCCCAACTCGGCTTCGCCAGAGAGTCTCATCAGAGAATGGACAGAGAGAGAATGAGAGTGCATGGCAAGTTTATTAATATCTTCGTGTCAGCAGCATTGGAACTCAGTATCGCATTATCGTCTAGCTTTTCCCATTTTCACGCCATCAGCCCAACGTAGTATCATTACCGACCCTTGACCCATAATAGATCGGCGACCGTCAGCAGCGCCCGCAGCGTTAGGGCGCCCCCCCCCCCCCCCCAAAAGAACTCATGGTCCAACCACTGGGCAACCAGCCACCAAAAAGCGGCGAACAAGTCCACTTTTTCAGGGTTCTTGCGGGCCGTAAAAGTAGGCAGCAGAGTACAACAATTTTGGCGGTACGTCAGATAATGCCACCCTCCATCATCAATGTAGTGCGTGCGCGCCACACCGTTCGCCGACTACCCAGTTGGCAAGTGGCCAGCCTGCCTGTGACACAAGCATGCAGCAAGTAGGTAGTAATACCTCCGGGGTATACTCCGTAACACATTCAGAAAGAAGGAAAAAAAAATTCCGTGAGTGAAAAATTGTGACTTGAAAATCGAGTGAAATTACGCGACACCCCCATCCGGCCTCATGTCTCGCCTGCCGCCGCCGCCGCCGCCGTCGGCCACAGCACCCGCCCGTCCGGACACGACTTGAACCGCTCAATCATCGGCCCCGGCAACTCATCCTCGTGCCGGAAGCACGCCGTGCGCTCCTCGGCCCACCGCTCCAGCCTGCGCCAGTCGCGGCACATGCGCACCTGCCCGCTGCCCGTCCCGGGAGGGTCCTGGAAGCCCGCGTAGCGAGGCGTGTCGTCGGCGTTGCAGATGACGCCCTGCCGCAGCTGGTCCAGGCAGTGCAGCGCGTGGCTCAGCGCAATGTGCTGCGGCTGCTTGAGCTCCGTGTACATGACGTATCGAAACAGCGTGCGCTGGTGAGCGGGGAAAGGGGGAATGATGTTAGCTAGTTTGGCTCGTTGTAGTTGAGAGGATGCCGTGACGTGACATACCAGGCAATGGAGGTCGTGAAAGCCCTGGAGAAGATACACGCCCTTGTCCTCATCCCATGGAAAGCGTAGCGCATGCGGGAGCTTTGTCTGCTGGACGTAGGCCTCTGGCAAGGCGACAACGCCTGGGTCGCCGCTGAGCTCCTCCCAGAGAGCTCTCACTTCTGTGAGATTGTCTCCTGTATATTCGGTCCCGTGTTGGATCGATACCGGCAGGTCTCGCTTTAAGCCGGCTGCCAATCCGGTCAATACTCGATCAATGTTGTGACAAAGGCTGTACTGACCATGCGTGGACGGGCAATCACCCTCGGCGAGAGATGACTTGGCAATCTGCTGGTTGGGTTGAATCCTGAGGACAAAAATCATGTTGACAAAAAGAGACATTGTCAGCAGAATAATTGATGCAATCAAACTGCAAATGTATAGCGGATTTCGGGAAGCTTTGTGTTGCTTCGCCGGAGACAGCGTCTCTTTGCTCTCGTCGCTCCATCGGTCGGACGAGTCTCGATGCAGAGGCTCGTACTCTTCAGACTTTGAGCGCATGGCCAGGTTGAGTTCCTCTTGATGCGTCTGGCTTTGATCGGATGAGAAATTATGACTTGCGCGATATGTGTGCGGCGAAAAGGTTGCACCAGATCTTGCTTGTCAATGTGGTCGGCTGGTTGGTGGAGGATGCAAGTTGGGCACTGAGCAGCAGACTGCAAGATAAATCAAGCCGCACACTTCATGCCTGCCCACGCCCTACGAATAGTTTTATTAGATTTTCTTTTTTTTTTATAAATACGGGTATGATGCAGTTTGAAGAAAAAAAAATCCATTTAGTAGTTGAAGCGAGCACTTGGACATGGCAACAGTTCATCGGTTAACTCGTCATTTTACGCGTCAAGATAACTAGAGTGCATCATATTATTTGCTGCGTGCTTATTTACGTGCCACGGGTTTCAGACTAGAGCAAAGCAACATCATCATATCATCATCTTCCGGTACGACTTTGAATCCTTTTCGTGCTCTGTTTACTGCGCATCAACCCAAGACTGGTCTACTTGCGCAGGGTACACGACCGCCTCATCCGAGTCTTGCGCTGCACACACGAGTCAGCGAAATAAAGTCGAATTCCAACACATGATTTCTTCACTTACAGCGCTTCTGAGCATCGACCCAAGACTGATCGACTTGGGCGGGGTACACGACGGCCTCGTCAGCGTCAGCTAGAAGCGAATTAGTGACGATGGACTCGGTCTCAAGACAACTGTTTCCTTGGTCTCACAGGATCTCTTCTGAGCATCCACCCAAGACTGATCAACTTGAGCAGGATATACGACAGCTTCGTCAGAGTCCACGGCTACGGCCATGCATTGTCAGCGGGTGAAAAGGTATGCATGAAGCAACTGTCCATGTCGCTTACCTCTGGCGGGGATGACGGCGGCTACGGCAGTGCCAACCATGAGTGCGACGACAAAAGAGGCCTTCATATTGAATTAAAACGTCGAGATATTTTCAACAAGAATCGAAGTTTCAGGGTGTATGCAAAGGTCAAGTGTGGCTGATTTACAGAGCCCAACTTTCTTATAGTCCAGTGGCCCATTCCTACCCCGTTGCCGTCATGCATCCACACGGCCGACTCTCCAAACACCTTGCGCACATTTTCGGTACCAATTTTTTTTTTTCATCATCTGTTGCAATGGGCATTGCTTACTTTCCCCTCCTCTTGTAATCGGCATCCGGCAAGATGCCTGTCCAGTCTGGCTTGAAAAACAACGGCTAGCATGGCACACCCTCGGCCGTCGTTTCCACCGGCAGACGCTCAACCAGGCTCACCGAAGCCCTACTACTAGCCAATGCGGCCTTTTGAACCTCGCCTCGTCAAAGTTTTCCGGCAAACTAGCCGTGCTAGGGTCTATTGTGCTTACGTGCCACTTTCAATGCATTACTTTGGGATATGCGGTGTGGCCAGAGACAAGTGGTGTGCTGGGTACAAGTCGGCAGCGTGCTGCCGACACACGCCCATCGCTCAACTAGTTGGCGCCCCCAAATCTCTTGCCTTGCCTTGACCTAGGTCAAAACCACGGCCGGGTCCCAACGAAGTTTCTCTTTTTAGTTCGTTGTAGCGCTAGTGTCGGGATGGTCTGTAAGCCATGCCAGGGTTGTCGTCGCCAAAATCGCTAATCATTGGACGAGCTAATGAGTCTCACATGGTGTATACATGATAGCAGCAGGTTTTAATGCATAATAAAGATGATGCCGAGACATGTCTTTAATAATACTGCATGTAAATGATATGTCATCCGTATCGGCGCTCTCACCTCTATCTATTTACGGTGGTGGTGAGGTGTTTCTTGGAATCCTCGTAGGTTGCTCACGCGATGGTCCTCGGCCCAGGCAACAACCTGTTGGTAGTCACGACACAGCCGCTCACTGCCCCAGCCAGTAACTCCCCCCAGCTTTGGGTCAACGGGCTCCAACGACGTATCGCCCGCGCACATTAAACCCTGTCGCAGATAGTCGAAGCAGTGCCGCATGTGAGCCGCACTCATGTCCGTGTCAGGGTCCCCATCGACCTTTCTGTAGTAATTTCCATGGATTGACCACTTGGAGATTTCCGTGTCAGCACGATGCCTTGGAATAAAACGGGCTGCAGAATCAAGTAACGACCGCGAGATGGCCGTTATCTGTGGAGTGGGTTACGAGGAGGCAGCAGGGAACGGGTGGCGGCTTACCAGACAGTGAAGCTGATGCACCACAGAGAGGGTGTATAGATTGTGGCTCCCGCGGGGAAACTGTACAGTCCCTTGTCCAACTACGAGCCTCGGTCAGTTCTATGGCTGCCCTCGAGGTTAGGGGTGGGGGGGTCTCGCGTGTTAGTGCTTACCGGGAACGATCGACTCCCACGCCTCCGAGGTACCTTGGTGGTCGGGAGCTTCTCCAAATGTGCGATTGTAGTGGAAAGTCTGCCGAATGACATTAATGGCAATGTCGGATGTTGGGACATCTGACGCTGCTTGTTGCGAGCCTGTTGCGCAGCCGGAGAGGGGACGCTGCGGCGCCAGAAGAAACACCCCAACCAGAGCGCCGAAACCAAATGCGACGACTGCGATAAAGCAGGACAAGATCTTGGGACGTCTTGATTCGGTCGGTGAGCTCTGGGCCGGTCTCTTTGCTTCAGATTGTTCGTCTACCAGTTGGTATTTGAAGCTGCGTCTTGTGAAGAATGACATGTTGCGTGGCGGGTTGGTGTGCGAGATGCACTGCATCGCAGAGAGAAATTCAGCAAGGCTAGTATATATAAAATATCGTCTTGAAATACAAGGAATTAGAATCACTCACCTGATCGCGCCACATCACGCTGGCCCGTAGCTATGGCTGCACACACCCCTCCTCCCGAGATGCATGGTGGTGCCAGGCTCTCCGTCAGCGGGGTCTGGTTTAGCAGCATACTTGGGAACGCATCTTGTAATCCAGCATTATACTAGGTTTTCAACCTCCAAACCCTCGAACATCAATTTCCTGTAAAATGTTCGGTTCAGACAAGATCGCACGAAGTAGCGCCGATTCGAGTTTGGATGCAGCTCAAGAGAGACTGCTGGACTCGGACAGCGAAAACGGGCATATTCCATCTGCGCACACATCACGCAAAAGATCAATCCATATTCCCGTGTGGGCGCATTGCATTTTCTTTTCACTATATACTGTATTGTTTCTTTTTTTGACACTGCGCGCTCAGTCTGGGAGCAAATCTGAAAGTCATCTCCCTTGTAAGTCGTGCCACATTGAACGCGGCAAGTCCCAGGCTCGTTTTGGACACTAAAAGTTGAAGTAGTACCCTCGAGAGAGGGCCTCATGTGGGAGCATCGCAAGTTTCCCACGGCGATTGTCGACAACCCATTCACGGGAGAGCCTCGAGAAGAGTTGGACGAGGCGTGGCACAAGCTTCTGAAAAGTAAGCCCGATGCAGGCTACAGTGGTCAGAAATAAGTGCTAATTTGGGGCAGATGACAACATTCTTGTGCCAAAAGATTACCTGGATGAAAGGGGACTGCACTCCGTGTACACCAAAGACGGCGACGAGGGAGTCGCTTCCCTCAGTGTCTATCATTCGCTGCATTGCTTGGTATGAAGAAAGGGACTTTTTTTGCGCTGCCGCCAAAAAAGCTAATAACATCAATCGCCAGAAAAAAGTCAAGCGCATGCTCTTCAAGGAGCACTACCACAAGGAAAAGACGGGCGACGCCATGGCTCGCGAGGAAAAGCACGTCGGTAAGGAATTTCTCCCCCCCGCAGACCACACTTTGCCCCCCCCCCCAATGATTGTCTAACAAGCCCTGTCCAAGATCATTGTGTCGAGTATATTCGCGAGGCGCTCATGTGCCAGCCCGATTTGTCCATGGTAACGTTTCGCTGGATCAACAATACCGCGCAGCACAGCGATAAATCTGGGTTCTGGCCGACCAACTTTGACGTCGACAGGCATCGTTGCGCAAACTGGGAGGCGTTGGACTCGTGGGCGGGACAGCGGGCATTTAATTTGTTCGAGGTTGAGAAGCTAGACCGACCAATGCCAGAGTAAAAATGTGCATTTCAAGAAGACATTGCATCTATCTAATTCTATCCATCCATCTCTATTCCATCCAAGTAGCAAGCAAATATCTGGCCTCCAAAAAAGGATAAATCACCGTCTACGTCTTTAGCATGGCCTCTACAATACCGTCGGCGTCCTCCTGCATCGGCGACCAAATCTTGACCACCTCGAATCCCGCCTTGTCCAGTAGCTCGCGCCACTGACTCTCGGTCCGCTCCATGCCCGCATTAAAAGCCATCATGGTCATGTCCAGCATCGCATGGAACGTGGACGCGCCCTTTGCCGGCACAATCATCTCGTGAAGCAAAAGCTTGGAATAGCCGGGCTTCATGGATCTTTTTAGAGGCTCCAGAATCTCGAGGCATTTTTCGTCGGACCAGTCGTGCAAGATGTGGTGGTAAAAGTATGCGCGCGCACCTGTGCACTGGTGTTAGTCATCTCTCTTTTTTTTTTTTTTTTTTTTCTTTTCATCCCCTCTGCTTTCTTTCTTCTTTTTTTTTTCTTTTTTTCATGTTTTCACTTATATGTTGAATAGCTCACCTTTAACCGGCTGTTCCGTGAAAAAGTCATAGGTCATTACATCAATCGCGGGATCAATCGTACCCTTGACGCTGTCCGTCACAGAGCCCAAGTCTTGAAGCACAAGCTTTCCTCTGCCGGGGTACTTTTCGTAAAAGGCAAGCAGATCGTGGCCCTTGCCGGCGCCGACGTCGACCAGCAGCGGCGCCTGGTCGCTCGCGCCGTCCAAGAGCTGCTGCTCGACAGGATACCAGTCGACCCAGTAGTTGCGCGCGCCCATGGTGTTGCCCATGAAGAGGTTAAAGTCTTTGAGGACGTTTGGGATGGAGCTGAAGAGCTCAAAGGTCGTCAGCTTGGTCTGAAAGGCATACTGCATGAGGCCGTCGCGGGGATTGGTGGGACACCGGTAGCCGTATTCTTTCAGGTATTTGGGTGCTTTTTGCGCCGCGCCGACAATCATCTGGCCGCTGGGTTCGTCAGTGTTTGGGCTTGATTCCACGAGTTTAACAAACAAGCTCACATCATTCTATGGCCTGCGGCAATCTCTTCGGTCGCCATTGCGTGTGTAACTAGTGTTGGCTCCCACTGTCGCTCGCCCGCCTCGTTGACGACCCCGACCGAGGCAAGAGGTCGCAACGTCCGGACTAATAAAACATGTCAGACATATATAGTCATTGGTGTGAAGGTGTCTGCGTACTTATCAGCAGCTCTTCACCACCCGACTTTTCCGCCAGCTCCTTCGAAGAGATTGGCCCAACATTGTCTGCAATGAGCTTGAACAAGCCCATACCAATCGCGATTCGAGCTGCTACAGTAATGAACGGCTTCAATGCATTCTATATCAGCAGCTGTCAAATATCAAGGGTTGTCGAGAACAAGTACCGCAAAAGCCAGCTCAACGGCAGAGCTGGCAGGATGAGACAAGCTACCGGTAAGCTGTCGACTGAGTTGTATCGCCTGGTTCTTGGCCTCTGTATTGTCGCCATCTGCCAGCTGAGGCGAAAGCTTCGACAGCTGCTCAATCAACGCAATGCTCGGATTTGCTTGTGCCATGGTAGATTTCGTATTTCTTGTATATGGTGAGATTGGCATTTTTCCCTTTTTTTTAAATTTCTTTTTTCTCCTTGTTGGTTGCGACGAGCTGTAGTCAGTTCACAATGGCATCCCAGAAATAGCCCCGCATGGCATCCATCTGTAGAACAAAGGAGTCTTCGACGCTTACCTGCAAGCCACCAACAGAGTTCTCGAGGCATTGAAATGAGGAAAAGGTACTTGCGATATAGACACGCCCCCCAGCCCAGCCCCGTACCACACGGTGTGGTTGCCGCGATCATCCTTCTGACTCCACACAGAGCCTAGAAACCCAATGGTGCCAGCGAACGAATGGCAATGGCCATTTTAGGCAAGGTTTTCGTATTCCGTTCCAAATTCTAATGCTACGCTGACATGTCTTGCCTACAGGCCCCTCGGGCTCACTTCTAGCCGCCTGTGACCTCATGCCTAGCCATTTCAAAGGATGGTGTATGCTCGTCGCTCAGCATGCTGAGCCTGTCAGCCTTGGCTCGGCAATCATGTGTTGCTGCATGCGTGTCGACAGAAATGCTCTGAAAACGGTGCTTCTTGTCGATTAATCTGTATCTTGAATTTTCCTCTTGTCGCACTTGCACATTTTACAAGACTGCGCTGTTGTATCAACACTGGCTCATCATTCTCGAATCGCGGTAGAGTCCTGCTCTTTGAGTCACAGTCAAGATGGCGATTCAAGGGCTTGGTATTTCCGTCATGTGCGTCACATGGGTATTCACAGCGCTTTCCATCATGATTATCTCGGGGCGCATCTATACCCGAACTCGTCTGTTGAAAAGAATCACCGTCGACGACTACCTCGTCGTCTTTACTCTAGTAAGTGACGTCCCTGCTAGTTCTGCTCCATCGTCACCAGCCTTGTCCCCATTCTCCGTTCATGTATTTTATTTATTGACGGCGACTAGTTACTCTCGTTAGGCAATGCCGCGCTCCTATCAGTATCTTGCTACTACGGCCTCGGCCAGAACATCACCAGTCTCGCGGACCCCCAGCGCATCTCCATGACTCTCAAATATGTCTACCTGTGCGAATTCTTCTCCATTATGTGTCCTTGCTTCGGTCGCATCTCGTTCGCCCTCATGCTCCTTTCTCTGACGCCTCCGACCGTAACGCGGCGCGGACTTCTCTGGACCGTCATCATCACGGCCTTCATCATCGACGTGGGCACACTCATCATCAGCTTTTCTCAGTGCAGGCCCATCGCCGCCTTCTGGGACGGCCGAGAGAATCCCGATTGCTGGCCAAAGGAGGTACAGCGAGACGCCGGCTTTTTTCAAGGGTGTAAGTGCTGGAGACGCCAAGTCATCATTTTCAGACGGGAATACTGATTTCCTGCCATTACAGCCTACGGATCGGCGGTGGACTTGACATTGGCAGCTTTTCCGACCAGCTTGTTCTGGAATCTGCGAATGTCTCTCAAGCAGCGAATCAGCCTGAGTGTCATGATGGGCTTTGGTGTCTTGTAAGTGTCGTCGGCGACACCCTGGCGACTATTTCCTAACACATTAATAGCGCCATGGCGGCATCAATCTTCAAAACTGTAGAGCTGCAAGCCATCACCAACACAGAGAATGTGACGTGTAAGTTAATCGCGAAACACAATTTGTACCCATCGCTAATTGTCTCTTTAGACGAAATGGCCAAACTCGCCATCGGCTGGACGTAAGCAAACATCTCAACTCGTGCCCAAAAAGTTTTGAAGCTTACCTGTGCTAGTCTGGAAGCAAACTTTGTACTTATCGCCGCCTCGATTCCAACATTGCGACCAATTCTAAAGGCCAAGAAGCAAAAAGAGTATCGAAACAGCTACAGTCAGCGATCCGCGCCGAACCGCCGAACCGGTCAATTTCCGTTTGAACTGCTCGATGATGACGCGCTGCACGGAGCCACAGTGGAAACAAAAGGTGAATCGGATATTTCCGCCTATCAAATGAGCACCGTTTCTCACAGCGAGGAAGTCTCATTTCCAGAAGTTGACAGGATTCGTCGGGATATCACCGTTGCTGTTTCGTATGAGCGGCCATAAAATGGCAACACTTTGCGTGGCTGGGTGCAGGATGTGGAAATTGGTCATTCCTTACAGTGCCTGATTTTGGTAGCTGTGGCACTATTTACGTATGTGTGGCGTTTTCTATTTCGAATTAATGACAGGAAAGGCACTTATCTATTTACTGATATGCATATGTGGCGTTTTCTATTTCGAATTAATGACAAAATGGCTCCTTCCTATTTACGTGTATCCGGCGTTTCCTATTTCAAATTAATGACAGGAAAGCCTCGTTCCTATTTACCAATATGGGGCGTTTTGTATCTCGAATAAATGATGCGACCGGGTTTTTTCTGTTCCCGGCAGTTGGTATTCGACTCTTTGCTGGGAGAGATGTCCGTCACTTGACTCGGCAGACTGAAGCGTAATCTGACCCATTACTCTCGCACAGTCAGCAAGAGTCAAACCAGCTTACCTGTATAGTCACCTTTAGACTCTCCCAAGATCCGATGCCAAACAGTGTCTTTATCCATAGTTGTTCCTTTTTTTGGGCTTTTCTAGCGGTTGACGCCCGCCATCGATTGCAGCCTCATTCTTCTAGGAGCTCCAGGGTAGCTGCCGCCGGGGGCGTGACTAATATGGTTACCCCATTGGGAAACCAACCGCAAATTTCTCACCGCCTTTTTTTCCAAGTGGCAGAAAGCTGAATCTTTTTCCACCCTCACACGGGCAAGTAAGTACAGGCAAATTCTCAACCACAAATCGAACACTTCGCGCAACCGATACCATGCCGTCGACGCACGATCGAGACAAGCCGTGGGATACGGAAGATGTTGACAAGTGGAAGATTGAAAAGTTCAAGCCCGAGGACAATGCCGGAGGCACCTTTGCCGAGGAGTCGTCGTTCATGACGTTGTTTCCCAAGTACCGCGAAGTGTACCTGAGGGAGGCTTGGCCGCTCATTACCAAGGCGCTCGAGAAGAATGGCATTGCATGCACCCTGGACTTGGTCGAGGGCTCAATGATGGTCAAGACGACCCGCAAGACCTTTGATCCTGCAGCCATCCTCAACGCGCGCGATCTGATCAAGCTGCTAGCCCGCAGCGTGCCCGCGCCGCAAGCCATCAAGATTCTCGACGACGGTGTGGCATGCGACGTCATCAAGATCCGCAACCTCGTCGGCAACAAGGACCGCTTCGTCAAGCGCCGGCAGCGCATCCTCGGCCCCGACGGCTCGACGCTCAAGGCGCTCGAGCTACTGACCGAGACGTACATTCTCGTGCACGGCAACACCGTCTCCGTCATGGGCCCCTACAAGGGCCTCAAGGAGGTGCGGCGCGTCGTCGAGGACTGCATGGCCAACATCCACCCCATCTACTACATCAAGGAGCTCATGATTAAGCGCGAGCTCGCCAAGGACCCAGAGCTCAAGAACGAGAGCTGGGACCGCTTCCTACCCAACTTTAAGCGCAAGACGCTCAGCAGGCGCCGCACGCCGCACAGCGTCACCGACAAGACCAAGAAGGTCTACACGCCGTTCCCGCCCGCGCCCGAGAAGAGCAAGGTCGACAAGCAGATTGAGAGCGGCGAGTACTTTCTCGGCAAGCAGGCCAAGCAGCAGGCCGCGCGCACGGAGCGCCTCGAGAAGCAAAAGGTGCGCAAGACGGAAAAGGCAAAGGAGCGTGAGGCCGAGTTTGTGCCGCCCGAGGAGGGCGAGCGGCCCAAGAAGAAGAGAAAGAAGGCCGAGTAAGGCGGCAAGTGGGAGAGGGACTGGAAAAAAGTTGGGGCTTATTGTTTACATTTGGGGCGTTTTACGGGTTGCATCTTGTACGTTATGAATAGCGTTTCTAGTATATTATACATGTTGCCACTAACCAAAAGGTTGCGGCGTGGAGTGCTGAAACGAAGATGATGAGTAAAGCGACAAAGCAGGCATGTCACAGCAGTACGTTTGCATTTATAGTGGCTGCCGCTGAATCCCAAGTGGTTTGCTGAAGAATCGTCATTATTCGTCAGGATACCTAGGAATGACCTCCGCGAAGCCTTGAAGCACTCAGAGGGACGGCGGTTCTGGAGTTGGTCACGTTGGTATTGGGGTTTCAGCTGCGGAGGTAGTTAGCCGACCGCGGGCGTTGTTCCGGCCCAGCTGATGGACGTTCTGAGCACTATTGTCTTAGCTACATGCCTGTCATTCTCTAGCAGATATGTAAGGTATGACGTTGATTGTGCATATCGACTGCCCGCTCGTTGGTCAGCTACGACGAAGAAAGGGATAACTCTACGGGGTGTAAATGGCACGAGTTTCGCCTTTCATGACGGCCGAGTATCATTCTTGTATTCGTCAGTATTCAAGCTGGACAGCCGAGGGCCCTGTCGCTTTCTATGTACGAATAGAGCCGCGCGAGCGGCGAGACCACTCGTGCATTCCAAAGACTCCGGAACATCACCACTGTCCTATACAGGCATTACAATCACGGCTGAGACTGCAACCTTCAGCAATGTCTCAGCCTCCGTACTTACCAGCCTCAATATTTTCAGCACCTGGCGCCATTGACATCATGGTCCCTGAATTGAAAGAAGGTAAATTCACACAAATACCAGCTCTTCCCCCACCTTTGCTTCCCGCATAGCAACATAAAGTAGCCCTCATCAAGCCCACTGCGAAGCAAGCTCTTTAGTTTCATTGCCCAATTTCTACCTTTTTAACTTGCCCCGCAAACCAGTCAGGATGAAGCTCCATGTCGTCCTTCTTGCCGGTCTGGTATCTGCATCTGTCGATGCAGAGTCGGAAGCGGTCAAGTGCAAGCCCGCTACGTATAGATGCGAGCCTCATCGCAATGCTTGGGACGTGTGCAATACAAGCGGTAAATGGGTTGTATGTGACCACTTGTGCTATTGCACCGCCGGACGTGCTTGCTAACAAACCGCCGCAGTTTGCAGGCCATTGCCCGCCGAAAATGGTTTGCCAGTTTAACAAGAAAAATGGGTCGCCTTACTGCATCAAGAAACGCATCAAGGGAGTTGAGTTGTAGCACACTCAAGTTGTTCCTGGGCCAAGATGAGAGAGACTGTACCGGGTTGGTTGGTTGGGACTCGAGCTGTTCACAGCGAATACAAGAAATGCCCGGCAAAATTTCCATGACATGGAATGTGGTCTGTCACATGATTCGATGACAATTGGGTAGATAGTTCTATTATGTGCAGTGTGCATATGATAACTATGCTATGACGTTCGGGTTGATGATTCTATTTTTCTGTGCAGTGTTGTTCATTATTTCTTGCAGACCGCGGTGTAAAACCAGTTTCACTAGCGATGAGGGACTATGATTATGCCGTTGTCAGCCGACTAAAGTATACATGATGATAAAAGAGACTAAAAAAGACGACTTTTACAACTTTGAAGTCTCATCATCAATCTCAATCACAAGCTTTCCAAATTGGCTGCCAGCAGCCATGATGTCAAACAGACCGTTAATCTGGTCGAGGTTGCTCAAGCCACGGATGCTCTGGCTGACGACGGGCTTGATCTTGTGCTTGTTGACAAATCCCACCATGTCTGTAAACTCTTGCCGCGAGCCCATGGTGCTCCCCCGCAGGTCAATGTTTGCCAGCACCGCCTTCATCAGCCACTCCATTTTGGGGCCGACCGTCATGCCGTACTGCGCAATGATGCCGCCGTGGCGCAGCACCGACGCCGTCTCGTTGACGACGGATCCGCCGGCGCCATCAATGACGGCGTCGAGAAACGGGCGATCCTTGGGCAGCAGCGTCTTCTTGAGGGTGCTGCCCCAGCGCGGCTCCTTGTAGATGACGCCGCCCTTGGCGCCCATGGCCACGGCCTTGTCAATCTTGGCCTGGTCACCCGACGTGACGTAGGCGTTGCTACCCATGGCGACGACAAACTGCAGGACCTGCAGGGCGACGCCGCCGCCGATGCCCGTGATGAGCACGTTCTTGCCGGGGCCGTCGATGCCAGCCTTGGTGACGAGCGCGCGCCAGCCCGTGAGCCCGACGAGCGGCAGGGCGGCGGCCTCGACGGGGGATAGGTGCGTGGGCATGAGCTCGACCTCGGCGGCGGGCGCAACGACGTAGTCGGCCGCGCAGCCGGCGTCGGTGCCCTGCTGGCTGCCGCAGATGACGAAGCGCGACGGGTCCTCGGGCCCTTGCGGGTCGCGGTCCCAGCCCCGACTCGGCGTCAGGATGACGGCCTGGTTCAGGAGGCGCGTTGGGTGGGCGACGCTGGACCCGACCTCGACGACGACGCCGCAGCCGTCGGCTAGCAGCGGCTTGGCGGGGTCAATGTTGGGGTAGAGGTGCTGCCGGATAAAGAGATCGCGGTGGTTGAGGGCGGCGGCGGTCATGCGCACAAGGACGTCGTGAGGGCCGGGCGTGGGCTTGGGGACCTGCTTCACCTGGATGCTGCAAAGGCGACAGAGTAGTTAGATGACGATGCGCAGAAGATGGGAAAGGTGGGTGGGAAGAGGTTGCATACGGGTAGTAGACTTTGCCGGGCTTGGCGCCCTCGATATTGACGAGCTGGAGTGAGCGTGGCATGATGACTGCTTCCAATTGACGTTGTTGGGAATGCAGTTTGTTGAAGATGGGGGTATGGAATCTGGGGTAGGTTTGAACATAGGTTATATGGACGGGAGCTACGGCTGGAGTTAACGCTGCGGTGACGGCAGAACGGCCGGCCCCACGTCCGCGGGCAGTGGCTACCTCGGCTAGTACGGGGAGATTTGCGATCCAATGCCGGGAACGGGGATCAATTAGAGATATGAATCTGGTGATATGATGATTCAGGTTTTCCATTCAGTACGGATAAATGCCATACTTTCATATATATTGCGGGCTTATTATCAAACATAATTGGGTTGAGGAACCGAAGCCAAATGCAGGCATCAACGGACGAGCGGATGCATTGACTGGATAGATAATTCACTGACCGTGAAGCCGATGCTCAGGGCTTACCTAACAAGATCGTCCTACTTTCAGACAAAAAAAAAAAAAAAAAAAAAAGCTCAAGATTACATCGTGCTCATGTTTCTCTGCTTCGGGCATGGTCTATCCTGTCTGATAATCTACAGGGCTTCCATAGTGGATCGATGCCCCCGGAGTCCCCCTCTTGCCCCTGTAACATCAACGCCGGGGACAAGAAGAATAAATCCCCGAAGCTTCTTGTTCGAATCTTGAAACATCGCCGAAGTTGGCGACTTTTGACAAATGCCAAGCTGCGTCCTTGCCTCCCAGGGTCTCCCGTGTATCAATCTGATAAACTAAACATGTTCAACGTCGGCGAAGCCAATTCTTGCTATATAAGCAGACTTTTCTCGAGCCAACTAGGCGTCATTTTTTTCCCCAATGTCGTGACTTGAACTCCATCGCTCCTAGTTGAACGAACAATCGCTCAACCGCCACCTTTTTTCTTTCGCTTCTCTCCCCAATTCACTCGTCCACGCCAAACTCAACCCCTCCTCCCATCCATTTCCTCTGCGCCATGGCCACCGTCCTCTCCGGCGCGTCCTTTGGCGCCGCCATGATTGCCGCCGGCTTCTACAACCCCGCCGTCGTCGTCGCCCAGCTACGCTTCGAAAACTGGCACATGGTGCAAGCCTTTCTCGCCGCCACCGCCTCCAGCATGTACGTACCTACCCCCCCCCCTTTCATCCGCATCTCATTTTCTCTCAACCGCCCAATACTCACATACAACCCCTTCTGTAGCGTCTACTACGCCGTCAGCGACCGCGCCGGCTACGCCCGCCTCACGCCCCGCGCCTCCGCCCCCGTCGGTCTGCTGCCCACCACCTACGACGGCAATATTCTCGGCGGTGCGCTTCTCGGCGCCGGCATGGCCCTCTCGGGAAGCTGTCCCGGCACGCTATTCGCGCAAATGGCCGCCGGCGTGCGCACCGGCTTCTACGCGCTCGCGGGCGCCGTCGTCGGCGGCGTCTTCTGGACCGGCATCCTCAGCAAGGCCGTAGCGCGACGGCGGCGCGCGGGTGTCGGCCACCACAAGCCCGAAACAGTCACCGTGGACGAGTACCTCGGCATCTCCAAGCCCGCCACCATGCTGCTCTACGAGGCGGGCTTCGCGGCTGTCGTTGCCGTCACTTGGCTGTACACCCCGCGCTTTCCGGGGACCAAGATGCCCGGCGCGCTGGGCGGCTTGCTGATTAGCCTGTCGCAGCTGGCGTCGATTGCGACGCGCGGCTCCATGATTGGCATCTCGGGCTCGTTTAGCGAGCTCGGTGGTCTCGTGTGGGCGGCGCTGGCGGGCGATGCGGCGGCGCGGCCCGCGGCGTTGACCAACATCCTCTTTGCCGTGTCAGCCGGCGCCGGCGCGCTGCTGCTGGCCACGCTGGCCCCGACGCTCGTGGATGCGCCCGTGCTCGAGGTTGCGCCGCCGCAGGCCGTTTTGGGCGGCGCGCTGATGGTGGTGGGCGCGCGCATGGCAGGCGGGTGTACGTCTGGACATGGCATCAGCGGCATTTCGCTGCTGTCCACGTCGAGCCTGATTACGATTGCGACGACGTTTGCGACTGGCTTCGTTGTTGCGAGTCTTGTATATTAGCTAGATACCCAGGTCAACAGTTTTCTGTTTATACAAGTGCGGTCGGTCCTCGAGTGGGCATCGCCGTAAATCTACTTTTTGCTGCAGCCCTTTTTGGCTGTGACTTCAATTTCAATCTTCATCTCGTCCTTCATCAGCGCCGCTTGGATCATGGTCGCCGCCGGGCGCACCTCGCCAAACCACCTCTGTAGTACCGGCCACGTCGTGGGAAAGTCGTTGCGGTCGGGCAGGATATAGTGCACGCGGACCACGTCGGCCATGCAGGAGCCGGCGTCTTGCAAGGCCTTGTCAATGTTGAGTAGCGTCTGCTCAGCTTGCTCCATGATGTCGGGGGAGATTTCTCCCGTTGCATAATTGTATCTTTGTGAAAGCTTTAGCTAGACACAGAGTTTTGCGCAAGGATGGAGTGAATTACCCAGTTGTGCCGGACACGACGATCCAGTCGTCGTCGAGGACAACAGCACGGCAGTAGCCAATCTGGTCTTCAAAGGAGGAGCCGCCGCTAATATTTTGTCGAGGCATGTTTGTGTGATGACAAAGCTTGGGATTTGATTTGGGGGTGAAAGATTGCTGGACTCATCCACTGTCAATGTCAATGGCAAGTTGAAGCATGTCGTGAGTCACAGAGTTGAGCTGAGGTGGGGGTAACAGCTCTCCGCAAGCCATGCCCGGCTCAGCCGCCAATTGCCCATCAAAGACGCGTAAAATGCACCTCTGTGCATCGAATGGTATACATGAAGCGGCGAAGATATAGTACACAGTGAGTGCAAGCTTTTCTCTAGCTAATCGTACACGTCCATTCACCATTCCCGACCCTGTCTTGCATCAGCCACATGCCTCCTCACGATCCCGTCACCTTCTTAACAAGCTCCGCCAGCGACTTTCTATCCACGTCCTTGCCCTCCAGCGCCGTATTCAACCCTTTCATCACATTTCCCATGAGGGTTCTACCGTCCGCGCCCGCCGCCCGCACCTCCCCCACCACCTTATCCACCAGGGCGCGCAGCTCCGCCTCGCCGGGCGTCGCCACGCCGCTGCCCTGCATGTACTCGGCGAGGATGGCCACCTGCGCGGCCTCCTTATCAACCAGGTCCTGACGGCCTGCGGCCCGCGCCTCGGCCGCCGCGTCCTCGGCGCCCTTGGCTATCCTGCGCATCAGCGCCACCAGCTGCACGTCGGTCTTGATGGGCGACGCCGTCTTGGAGGCGTTGAGGTTGGCCGACATGACGGCGCGAAGCACAGATAGCCGGTTGGCGTCCTTGGCGCGCATCGCCGTCTTGAGGTCGCCCTTGAGCTTTTGTAGCAAGGGGGGTGGCGGCGGCAGGTCGTCGGCGGCGGAAGAGTAGAGGCGGGTGAGAAGGTTGGGTTGTTGAAAGCGCGGTGCGGTGCGCAGTGTCCGAGGGGCAGTGCGGGCGCGTAGAGCTGCCGAAGCCATCTTTGACGACATTGCGAAGAGTTTGGAGCAGTTGTGGGTGCAATTGGGGGTCGACAGAAGGCGTTGGACGAGGTTGAAGATAACAAAAGTGCAGTGTCGAGAAAAAGTTGTCCGGCCTCCTTGTCGCCTGCAGCTCCTGTGGGGCCATGCTACCAAGGCATCTGAGCAGGTAATACAGGCCTAGAAAGTACAATGATCGCTATTACATTATTGTCGAACCATTCTTAAGCACCATTATTAGAAGCACGTTTCAAATTCACTTCATCTAGCTGTTACACATCTGTTGAATCATCAATCTGGCAAAGGACAACATCCCTCCCTGCCTTGGTTGCTTGCCATCGGTGGCACCCATCCCGTTGCCACAACCCGGGAATGGCTGCTGCTGTTGCAATTGCGGGCAAATAGAGTCGTTGCTCCTGGGTTCGGTATTCAACTAGAGGAGCGATGCAGCCTGCATTAGTGCCGACCCTCCAATGGGGCATATTCGGGACTCATATTATTAGCTTTGATTCATCACAGCGGAAATGGCGGGCCGAGTTGCTTCAATATCGGATTAACGCATATGGACAGAACGGCACAAGCAGACCCTCCCATGTTGACCCTGCGTCATAGAGTGATGCATGCTATAATAGACACAGCCGTCCCAGGCCAGACCCAATTCCCTCTTTTTCGCGGCAAAAACATGTTACACTAATCTAGTACAATCAAATCAATTAGATTCCTAGGTTGAACTCGACACCGACGTCGATATCGCGCGCTGCAACTCATTAGTGGTGGATTGATATGCTAAGCAGGCCTCTCTTGACTCACCAAGCTTGACAACCTTGGAAAGCTGGACAGACTTCTCAGCAGCGCTCTGGAGGTCGTCGATGGAGAAAATCTTCATGCCAGAGTCGTTGATAATCTTGTGAGCCTCCTCGTTCTTGGTGCCTTGAAGACGGGCGATGATGGGGATCTTGAGGTTGAGGGCCTCGGCGGTGTTGATGAGACCGGTGGCGATGTGGTCGCAGCGGACGATGCCGCCGAAAATGTTGACAAAGATGGCAGAGACCTTGGGGTCGCTGGTGATGAGCTCGAAAGCCTCACGGATGGCCTGAGGCGTGGCACCACCACCGACGTCGAGGAAGTTGGCTGGCTGGCCGCCGTTGAGCTTGATAATGTCCATGGTGGCCATGGCAAGACCAGCACCGTTGACAAGGCAGCCAATGTCGCCGTCGAGCTTGATGAAGTTCAGGCCGCTCTTGGCAGCGCGGACCTCATCAGCATCCTCCTGGGTAGGGTCGCGCATCTCAAAGACCTCCTTCTGGCGGAAGTCGGCATTGTCGTCAAAGCCAAACTTGGCGTCCATGCACAGAACCTGGTGGTCTGACGTCTCGGAGAGAGGGTTGATCTCGATCTGGGTGGCGTCCTTTTCGCGGAAGATGGTGTAGAGCTTCTGAATGGTCTCCTTGGCGTCCTCGACGCACTGGTCGCTGAAGCCGAGCTTGGTGGCGATGCCGCGGGCCATCTCGTCGGTGACGCCCTTGTTGATGTCGACGTAGGTGGTGATGATGGCTTCGGGGTTCTCCTTGGCGACCGTCTCAATGTCCATACCACCCTGGGAGGAGGAGACAATGACGGGAGTCTGGGAGGCACGATCCATGAGGATGGCGAGGTAGAACTCGCGACGGGCAAACTTGCGCTCGCAAATGTAGACAGCGCTGCAGAGGCGGCCGCCAGCGCCCGTCTGCTTGGTGATGAGCTTGTGGCCAATCATTTGCTGGGCGAACATCTCAGCCTCCTGGGCAGAGTAGATGACGCGAACACCGCCCTTGAGGCCGTTGTCGAAAGTGCCCTTGCCACGGCCACCAGCGAGGACCTGGGCCTTGATGACCATGTCCTCGCCGCCAATCTTGTTGGCGACAGCCTTGGCCTCCTCCGCAGTGTGGGCAACAGCACCCTTGGGGACGCCGACACCATACTATTGCGTTGTAAGTTTCACATATTGGGGGCCAAGCATTCGGTCGTCCGAGGGTTCAAAATTTCTTTACCTTTCTCAGGAGGTCGGCCGAGAGGTACTCGTGGATGCTGAGAGCTCTGCGTTGTTGCGTAGCACCGGGGAGTCTGACAACAGGCGATGCCTGGAGCTGTGGTTGCTGATGGTTAGCGGAAGCTCCGGGAAGCTTACAGCAGGGCAGGAAAAAAAATAGGGTGAGCTTTGATGCGTACCTTGGAGGCTCTGGCGACCGATGCGAGCGCGCGACTGCGGAACATTGTGAGGAGATGGCGGAGGCCAATTGGAGGAAATATGACAAAGGAAGGGGAAGAAAGTCGATCGCGAAAGTCGCGAACGGGAGCTCTGACGAGGGAAAAAGGATGGGAGGGTATGTATGGCGTTTGGATGCAAGCTTAATCAGGAATCGCGATTTTTGGCCAGGTGTTTGCGTCCCCGAGTTTCGCCGACTGGTGGACGCGGATAAACGTTGCGCCTGCCCCCACACTGCTAAAACCGCTCTGCCGCACGTTCCACAACGGGAGCGCCTCATTCACCAAAAATCCAACTTGCAATACTATTCTGTTCTCATTCTGCTTGCTCTTGTCATTATTGTTGTCGTTGTCTTTTCTTTTGCAGATACCGGGAAAAATTACGGATACACCATCATTGAAGTAATGTAGGCTGTGCCAAACGAGCCATTAATTAATGGTGCAATGGCAACCCAATAAAACGAATTGGCTCAGCAGAGTGTTTCTCGTGTAACAAATGAGCGTACATTTCGGCATCGGGGTCGAATCCATTTCCTATGAAGCCCCCCTTTCAGAAGAGACCCTGCGACGGAGCTTGACTTCCTGGAGCACTCGTATCACCTGGACAGCGCTTCCCAGCTGGAAGCATGAGGGGTGCATTTGGACCCTTGCTACCCCAGGTTTTTTCTCCCTATATCGTCTTTTTACTGATAATCAGCATCAAATGAGCTGGTGAAGTTCACATGCGAAGATGCTTGTAGACAGATTTTGGCGTCAGTTCCGTCGCGGGACAGACGTCACGGGGAGCTACATGTGCTGTCCGCTAGAGCGATGTTGATAATATGTACCAAAGCATTCGCGGCCTCGAATAGTTTGGATTGTTTTCAATATTGAAAGTTATGCCAATAGTCTATTCTTGTATTGCAGTGGTACGTTCAGCCTCTGGAACTCGTCTTGAATGAGACTAATCAGCCCTTCATAACGTGTGCATCCAGGAACATAGCCTCCCCATCCGTTTTGTTCAAACCCATGCTGAACTTCTGTCCAATTTATGTTCTCCAATTCTCCTACATGTGCGAGATCGCTTTCTTTTGTCCTTTCATTTTGGCTTGAGAATTCACCCCATTTGAGCCATGAGTCGAAGAAATTCATTTCTCGCTCAAGAACGCTAGCCTCGGCTGGGGATAACGTACGGGATGACTTCTTATGCCACTCTTGTCTTTTATAACTACCTAATATAATAAAAAAAATAGGCGCTATAAATATTAGTAACTAGCTAAGGGCTTCTAAAGGCTTTAACTACTAAATTTATAAGGGAAATTAGTATATATTAGTATAGAAATTCCTACTTGAAGTCTCTATTATTAATAGCTTCTTACTATAGCGTTTTTATAAGCCTGCCTAGGCCTTAATTAAGAGGTAGGCTAACTAGTAGTAACGCCTTATTAATAATCTTATTATAGCTTATGCGAATAACGGCGCCTTAAGGTAGTTATTTTAAAGTAGTAATAATATTATACTATAATTATAGTATAATTTTATTAACTAGAAGAAATTATTAAATTACCTCGCTTATTAGGGCTTTAGGGCTAGCGAAGTATGTACACGAAGCTAGAGGAAGCCTCTCTAGCCTCGCGATATTAGTAGACTAAAGTGTAACGTACGCCTATACCGTTAGACCACAGGGCAAAAGATCAGGTCATTGAAAGCAGTTCTAGCAATCAACGAAGGCGTAATAGCAGTACATATAGCGCAGAGCAGTGCCGCCACAACGGTTTGTTACATAAAGCTAGTTAAAATACGCCGTAGATGCGATACCTCCGATGTAGTAATTTATACCTTAGAGAACTGCTAGTACTTCTATTATAGCTTAATTATGTAGTAATAATAAGTACCCCCTGATCTACCGCAATTTGATTAGCTAATATCCCTGTAAGTGACTCGCTTGCTCCTCCTCCACAGTCAAAGGGATAGTTAGTTGGAGCTCCCCAGGAGACAAATCAGGTCCGCTTTCCAATTTCCGCTGCGGTCGGCTTTGTCGTGTTAGTATCAAACATCAGCTTCGTCCTTCAGCAACGACACGTAGAACATTCAGTCTTAAAGCTATGCTACGTGGTGTCGCTTAATATTAGTCACAATGGCTACTTCAATCCTTAGGAGTATTATAGACTAGCGCGTGTTCGCGCCAACCGGAGTCCACACCGTGGTCTAGTCCTTAGTCGCCATCATCAGCCTCACATACATTACCACCTCTCTCCAGGGTGCCAAAGCCGCCCGCAAGGCCAGTGGCGGCAGCGAGCCTCCGACACTCCCCTACGCCGTCCTAGTGTTAGGCCACCTGCCGGATTTCCTGTGGAGCACAAAAAATTTCCTCAGTAAAGCAACGTAAGAAAAGCCCTCCTCTATTCTCCTTCTCTTCCAGGGCGCTCTACATACTAACAGACCGAAATATACAGATTACGCTATGGCCGTGACATCCCAGTCCAGATCCAGCTCATCAATCACAGCATATACCTCTTAAAAGGTCCTAAAAACGTCAGGACCCTATTCAAAAGCTCACGTGATATAAACAACGAGCAATAGCTAGTCCAGGTGTTAGTCAACGCGTTCGGCGTGGAAGCTACCGACGCGCCGTTTTACTACGTAGATAATACCAGCATCAATAACCAGCCTAATCCTAATAACAACCACGTCAGCCCAGAGCACCACATCTTCTACTTAGTCTATAGATCTATGCACAATAGACTTAGCAGAGCCCGACTAGAGGAAATGCAAAGACAGCTAGTGCACAACCTCTCCTCCCAAATTACGCAAGCCGCCATCGGCTCCGACGGTTAGACGGAGATGCCGGACATATACGCGCCATTCATCCGCAGCATCACCTTCAGAGCGGCCATCACATCACTATGCGGGCCACATATCTTCAAAGTCACGCCGACGTTTAAAGAGGACTTCTAGGCCTTTAACAGCCACTTACCAAACCTCTTTAGGGAAATGCCAGCTTAGCTAGTGCCAACGTCATTCAAGGCCAGAGACAAGATGAAGAGTCACATTACAAAATGGCAAGCCTTTACGCACGAAAATTACGACGTCAACGGTAGTGAAGCGGACCCGAGGGAATAGGAAGAAATTTTTAGTTCCAGGCTAATGAGAACACAGCACGATTTCTTCCAGAGGATGCCGCTAAGCAAGAGCACCCTAGCTGCGGACGATCTTAGGTTAATCTGGGCGTGCGTATTACCGAATCTTTTGCGTACTCTGTGAAGGCTCATTTACTAACTGACTAACTTATTAACAGTGCTACTGCAAACGCCATTCCCGCAGTCGGCTAGATGATCTTAGAAGTCTTACAACGCCCGGCTCTCTTGGCACAGGTTCGAGAGGAAATTGCTCCCTTCATCTCGTGGGATGGATCTAGGCAGGAACAGATGATCGTTAACATAGACAACCTCTGCAGTCAACCCCTTGTCCAGTCACTCTACGCCGAGGTGCTGCGCTTCCATAACGGCACAGTAATTAATCGCGTACCGCGGGTTCCGACGCTTAATATTGGAGGTTGGCATTTCCGCAAAGACGAGCCCATCATCATATCAACCTACGACACCGCGCGCGACCCCACGGTCTAGAACCAGGGGCCATCCGACGATCAGCATCCCGTGGACGAGTTCTGGCCGGAGCGCTTCATCGTCGACCCCGCCAATGCACTCGACGGGCCTGTGATTATGCAAGCCAAAGCGCAAAGCCGGAATGTGGAGGAAAATGAGGTCGCCGGATCAGGCCGCCGGTTTACGCTAGATGGGACGGATGGCTCGTGGGTGCCTTATGGCGGGGGTACTCGCATGTGTCCAGGGCGGCATTTCGCTAAAAAGGAGATGATCATCACAATGGCCATATTCCTCACGGCCTTTAATATTAAGCTTCTAGACGTAGCACCTAGCGGCATTCAGAACGACTTAAGCTACTTTATATTTAGCGTAATACATCCTAAAGGAGCCGTGCGAGCCAAGATCCGCAGGAGAAGTGCTTAGTAGGCTTAGAGATAACAGCCACAGTAATATAATGCGCCAACAATCTATATCTTAGGAGGAATGTTTTAAGTTTTTCCATCTCTAGCCAGGGTCTTATAAAATTAACTATGCATAGAACCATACTATATGCAGGCTTAACTAGCCTAGATATTATTCGCAGCCGTTGTCATTAACATCAAGATCCTAACTGATCTTCGTGTCAAGTTGGCTCGATTCAGTACGTCGTATCTACTAGTATAATATTACCAAGAGGCCTAGTGTCCGCTCAAAAGGCCGAGTAGTACTTTGAGGACAGAATGGGAAAACAGTGGTACCTCTAAAGAGCCGAGCCAGCTGGTGTCAAGCCGCGGGTCAGTCTATCCTGCCTCCATTCTTGGCTGCGCTATGATGGCCCGAGGAGAAATTGGCTTTTTAATTTCGTCTATTAACGAGAGCAAGGGGATATTCGCTGACAGAGCAGATACGGGTCCTAACTCGAAGATTTTCCTTTGTGTCACTTGGGCCATTATGCTATGCAGAGTCATTGGCCCATTGGCTATTGGCCTGCTCGTCCAACGCATTAAGAAGTTGGAAAGACAGGTAGAGAAAAGCGGCGGCCAGGTCAACGGCGACGTGCTTGGTGTTTGGGGTATCAATTAAAGCCAAAAAGCGTGCATAATCAGCAAAGTATCCAGCATCACTGACATGATGCGCAACGAGCTTGAAAGCATACGTAATTGATGCCTCTGTGTGTTTGACAGGCGGCCATGAGCATGTGCCCCGGCTTTGGCCGTCGGGCTCCTGTAGTACAGGACCCTCGCAAGTTACGTATAAGAGTGTGCGACTGGAGGTGATTGACGGCCTTTGCACAAAGGACACAATCACACCACAGTGTACCCGACAGAAGCGCGGGACGGGTTCTACTTCGTTTTAGACAACCAGGTTGCGGGAGTGAGAGAGAACCGTTGAACTGTCTTACGACACATGCATTAATGAAGATCAGCCCATTGCGGCCATGATTTCGCCAGGCGCATAACCCCAAACAATCTCCAGATCGCGTAGCCTCCACAGCGCGCCCCAGCCCGTCGTCTCCTCAATGATTTTGAACAATTTACCAACGGCGATGTGCTCTGCGGTATGTGTGAGAAGCCTGCCGGCTAGATAAAGCGGCTGGATGGCGTTGATGAGGCTGGCGCGATGCGGATTCGTCAAGGAGATGCCGCACACGCGACGTGCATGCCACACTGCGGAGCCCTCGGGTGATGGTATGGACTCGAGCCGTGGCGGCATGTCGAGCATGATGAGACAAGTGGCATGGTATACCTGGTTCGAGGATATCGCGGGCCAGTGTGCAAAGAGAATGGTGGGAAAGGTCTGGCTATTGTCCTCCGAGGTGAGAGTCGGCAGCGAAATGTCTGGTCTTGTGCTGTACCAGAACTGAAGCTCTTCCCATAGAGAAATCCACTGCGCTCTGAACGGCCTCGTGTCCTGCCGGTCGAGTTCCTGCAGCTCTGTCGCTCGCGTGTGTCTGTACAGCAAATCGCAGGCTTTGGCGCAGAGATACACGGCCCAATTCGCATGCATGTCGCTGTCCTCCAAGCTGCTCCGATAAAAGGCGTTCCGCACAGACGCATCAGCGTCGGCACCTGCAGCACGACGGCCAGACGGGACTGAAGGCGGCACCCAGTTGCGCAGCGCGAGCACGGTGCTCTGGGCGCCGGCGGAAATGATGGCGCCGCAGACTTCCATGCGCGCGTAGCACCAAAACACGGCCTGCAGCACGCCGCCGGAGAAGCCATTCACCTGGAACAGGTCAAACAGCGCCGCGCACCCCTCAATGTGGCGTCTCCAGTTGCGCGGGCTGCCGGACATGAGCTCCATGACGGCGAGTATGCACGCCGTCACCAGCATGTTGGAGTCCTTGGCCTGCATGCCCGGCGCGAGCAGCCGGATGGACTCTTGGTACAGCTCCAGGCTGTCGTAGTTGCGGTCGGACCCGGCCTTGCGCTCCATCTGCCGCGCGGAGAAGGCGAGCACGGCGTAGAAGAGCGCGGGCGAGCTCTCGGCAATGACGGGCACGCGCATCGCAAAATGCCGCGCGTGGTCAAACTTGTCGAGGTACGGAGCGCACTCGATGATCCAGTTCTTGAGATAGTTGATGAGTTTGATCTTTGGTATGCAGACTCGGCCAAAGTCGAAGCCGCGTTTGTGATCTGGCTGCTGCTGCTGCTGCTGCTGCTCGGCGTCCTCGGCGTCACCAACATGTTGATCAGGGACAGCATCGAGGCTCGGATTCTCGCCAGAGGCACGCGCAAATAAAACCCCGCGTAATTCTTCCTGTAGTTCGATAAACCGTGGATTTTTGGAGTATTCGTCAAGGGTGGAAAAGGACTCGGGCGACAAGAACGAAATCTCCTGCGCTGCTGGGCTTGGCTCCTGAGCCGGTTCATCCATTGTCAAAGATCAGCAGCAATGCACATGCCGCTGCTTTGGGATCATTGCCCGCTGCCGATCGTCTTGTCAGCCCTTTTGCGGTAGAAATCGTCCGAGCTAGTGAGAAAGTCATGAAAAGCCACCCCATGAAATGTTTTGACAATGAGTAGCGAGTCAGAAATCAAGTGTTGAAGAGTTCTGGGAAAAAAAGCCACACTGGTCCGAAAAGGGCGGGGTGTAGCCTACGCCCCCCTAATCTGGCCTAGCGGCGCGTAATATCGACTGATTTGGGCTTGTAATTAATATTCCAGCTTTTTTTTCTCGTGGTCATGCGCGGTTCAGGATTTCTGAGCTGGGGCTATTTCTGGGGATCAATAAACCTGGGGTGTGGAGGAATCCGGGGGTTGGGTTTGCATTTGAATATATATATATATATATATATAGGCTCCTGTCTTGACTGTTGCTGATTGAACCGTTGCTCACTATAGATTTTCAACGACGCCACACTAGATTGGTTCGTTGTCAATTCATCATGGAGTCTGCTCAAAGGGCCTTTACGGGCAAGAAAACGTTATGGCAGTCCATTTGCTCAAATCCCAAAGTTGTTCTCATCGCGCTCTTTGCTTCGTGAGTATTTGCTCCGGCCAATTTACACCGTGACTTGGCCTCTAACCTCTGTATCAGCCTCGGTGGCTTCGAGTATGGCTACCAGCAAGGCGTCCTGGGCCAGTCCCTTGTCATGACACGCTTCACCTCCAATTTCCCTTCGGTCGTCCAGTCTTCCTCTGCCACAGGCTGGTTGACTTCTATCCTCCAGCTCGGAGGTATCCTGGGCTCCCTTTCCGCCGGAATTCTGAGTGAACTTATTTCCAGGAAGCGTACAATGTTTGTTGCTTGTCTCTGGGTCATCCTGGGCAGCTATCTCTACCTTGGAGCCAAGGCTGGCACGCCGTCTCTGCTCTATGCCGGTCGCTTCTTCACCGGTGTCGGCGTCGGAATCTTTAGTGGTGTTGCACCACTGTATAATGCCGAGCTTTCGCTTCCCGAGATGCGTGGCTTCCTCGTCTCATTTTACCAGTTTGCAACCATTCTCGGCATCATGCTCTCCTTCTGGATCGGCTACGGCAGCAACTACATTGGCGGCACCGGTGACTCCCAGTCAGACTTGTCATGGAGGCTTCCTTCTATTATCCAGGGTATCCCTGCAGCCGCTTTGGCGATTGGCATCTGGTTCATGCCCTACTCTCCTCGATGGCTGGTCAAGGTAGGACGAGATGAGGAAGCCAAAGCGACGCTGGCATGGATGAGAAAATTGCCAATCGACGACAAAGTGGTTCAGGTTGAATTCTTGGAAATCAAGGCGGAATCTGTCTTTGAAAAGAAGGCTTTCGCCCGAGACTTTCCGAAAATGGCTGATGCGAGCCGACAAAATGCTTTCAAGGAGCAGATGGCTCAATACATCAACTGTTTCCGAACTCGCGATAATTTTAAGCGCATTTCGACTGGATTTCTGGTCATGGCGGCCCAACAATGGAGTGGAATTGACGCGATTATATATTATGCTACAAACATCTTCCAAAGTCTGGGTTTGACTTCGGGAACGAATGCATTGCTGGCGACTGGTGTCACCGGCGTAGTGTTCATGGCCAGCACGATCCCGGCAATGGTAGGTGCTCCTAATTACTCGAGTATGGGGCTTCTGTGGTGTGCCTTGCTAATCAATGGCTCTAGTTTATTATTGACCGAGTTGGCCGAAAGCCAATGTTGATTGTCGGGTCAATAGTCATGGGAATTGCCATGGTCACCGTAGGCGTCATTGTGGCCAAGTTTAGGCATGACTGGCCATCACACAGTGCAGCAGGTTGGGCCGCTGTCGGTACGTTATTTCCATATTCCTTAATTCTGACGCTAGTCTTGAGCTGACATTTCTCCAGCGCTCATCTGGGTATATATCGCTGGTTTCGGCGCGACCTGGGGCCCGGTTTCTTGGACTCTCGTCTCCGAAATATTTCCTCTTTCCATTCGCGCAAAGGGCAGCTCCATTGGCGCCTTTAGTAACTGGCTCAACAACTTTGCCATTGCCTTTTACGTTCCGCCGATGCTAGAGGCCTGGGCTTGGGGCACTTACATCTTCTTTGCCGTCTTCCTGGCCGCTGGCGCCGTGTGGGTCTGGCTCTGCCTTCCGGAGACCAAGAATGCGAGTCTTGAAGAGATGGATCGCGTCTTCAACAGTCACACTGGCGCGAGAGATGCTCAGCTCTTACACGAGTCTCAGCACGAGGTTGGCCTCACGGCGCTGCTCGAGAGCCAGGGCATGGTGCACGACAAGGCGGGGTCTGTTGCCGTGGTTGAGCATGTGTAATGAGGAAAGCAGCACGTAATTACTCGATTTTAACTTGACTACGAAAATAGCCATTTGACTTCTTTAGCGCACCACTGCAATTAATCTGATAATTCTTGGAGTAAAGCTGTGCTGATTTGATTGTCTTGTAACTTTCCTGCATTGCCCGCTAACACCCGCTGAATTGCACTGGCTCCATCGCTAATAAAAAGTCACTAATAACTTAGGTAGTGGCTTATTCAGTGGAGTCTCGCCTAATTCGTCCACGGCATCTCAAACTCACATCCATCACAGTAGAAACCGTGCCAACGTCACGAGCTGTCATGCCGGGCTACCGGCCGTCGGTCCATGCTCAAAGCCGTCGAGATAGCATCGGAACACGCCTCGAGGCCCAATAGGCAACGCCAGAATGCCGGTGGCGCGCAACACGCCGCCGGAGAAGCGCAGAGTCAGGACTGGATGCGTCGCTTGTCGCCAGCGACGTCGAAAGTGTATGGACTGTCGCTCAAATTGTACTAATTTTGTGATTCGATCCTCTAATACCATCATTAGGCGATGAAAAGAAACCACAGTGCGCCAGCTGCGAGTCAAGAAAGGTTGTCTGCAAATACGTCATCACTCCAGATCCCCGATCTGGTACATACACAGAAATCACAGTACGTGAGGACCTCCACTTACTCTAAACTCATTATACATGTGCTGATATTGTTTCTTCTCCAGTTTATCGACGACAATCACTCTTCAGCCGATGCGCAACCAAGCTCAGAGGATTGTAACGCGGCATCAGCAAGGCAGCCTCCTCGGTTTAGCGTTGGTTGGCAGCAGCCCGCTTCACAGCCCGCGACAAACTCTCCGGCAGCCATTTCAAGCTGGGATTCTTACTTTGATACTGAGCTTCCAGAAATATCTCAGAGAGACATTGCGTTGCTACGGCAGTTTCGTTATCGCACTGCGCCGTGGCTAGAGGCCGGCGTTCCTAACAGCAGATTCGGCGTGGTCATGATGCGAATGGCCCAAGAGCATGAGCTTATACGAGTCCTTATTACCCAATTGGCATCGTCACATCTTCTGGGCCGGTTCAACAAGCCTTATACACAAGAAGCTCAAACCCGGTTAGATGCATTTCCAGAGCTGGAACCTGTCGCGGATGCGCTCATCCACCTTTCGGAAACTCTTTCCGCAGGCCCTCTCGCTTGGAGACAGTTTCGCTTTCAACACGGCACCTGTACCGACGTCGAGGAACCTTTAAGAACTCTGATACAGCAGCTATCTCGCATTGGTGCGTTAAATCTGTCTTTCTTGCTTCCACATGATGTCTGACTGGGCGCACAGATTTAGCAGCCTCCATTTTAACCTCAACCCCGCCAGCGACAGACTCGAGCTTTTGCCTTTTACGGCCAGAACCTGGCTCTGAAGGAAACTCGGTGCTACTTTCAGCCTACAACTGGGCGCTCTACCATCTCACATCATGTCTTCACTTCGTCTACCGCTCCACTGCCGCATCTACAGAAGCAGCGCGTGCCTGCTCCAGCAGCCCTGGCGCAGTTCTCATATTTGGAGATCCTACTGACTGGCAGACACTCTGGCTGCGTATCCAATCATGGTACGATGCGCGACCTGTGGAGTTTCAGGCGCTAGTCGACGTCGGCAGCATCGAGAGAAGCCAGATTGATCCTATGAATGCCGCTTCATTCCCCATACACCTGTTCTCGAGCGCAATTGCCGTGCAGGCAGCTACCTTTTACCACATCACTGCTCTTCTCCTGTTGCATCATAAGCCTAGACTTCTCAGTATACCAGGCCGACGCCAGCATTTAACATCGGCGAATTGGCATGCAAGGGCAATTGCAGGCATCATCACATCGAATGAATTTCCTGAGCAGTGGGACCCGATCGTCATTGCCTCAGCTCTGCATATTGCAAAGGACATTACACACTCTGCACAACAGCAAGCCATGCTAGCATGTTTCCAGAAAATCACATCACAGGCTGGAATCCCGCTCGGGGAGGAAGAGCAGCAGCTGCGCGCTAGATGGGCAGCTGCAAACTTGGTTGAAAGCCCACTCTCTCGCTGACACCAGTACTAAAACTGACTCCATCCGGAGCTGTCGGCGGTTATCACATTTACAGCGCTTATCCTTCTAAGGACCATGCCGCAAGATGGCATGGAAATTTGTCGCCAAGGTACCGAGGTATCTTGTTCTGCTGAAATATATAGACAATGTACTATTGCTACTTTCGTCTCGAACCTCGAGCACCGCACCGGCGAGGTTCCTGGCACAGGAGCGTAGCGATGCTACCCTATTTAGAGAGATGAAATTGACATTCTGCTTGGAATAGGACTTGAATTGTGCCGCACTAAAGTAACCAATGAGCAGTGGTGCTCTGTATGCTGGTTATACTGGGTAACTTGTGGTCATTGATCGGTCGCCCGCGAACCTCTGATCTACAACGTTGACCGAGCCCAGTGATCCCACGCCAGCGTATTTTGAGGCCTGTTATTGCGGTTCGCGGCTGCAGGAACAATAAGATAAAGCGTGCTCTATCTGGCTGCTCTGGAGCCGGCCCCGCGCCCGCGGCAGATCGACGCCTTTTTCGTAGTGGGAGCTCCCCACCAAAGCTCTGTAACACACAGGGCATCATCGTACAGGGCGGCAACGTTTCCGAATGGCGGAATTGAGCAAACAGCTGCCGGGGTGTGTCATTTGATGTCCGATTCTCCGCTGCTCCCGACAGCAATGTTGGCGCCGAGCCCAACGGCGCTGCCAAGGATGCGCACTTTAGCAGTGGTTGTGACCTCGCGCCCAGGTCTATGGGAATGATAGGAATAATGAACAAGCATGGCTCTAATACTGAAAGCACGCGACTGAGGGTATAGTCCTGATAAATCATTTGTCAACAGACGTGAATTGTACAACTTGAGCGTGATTAGCAATGATTACTGGCGGAGATTACTATTTTCTCTCATTATTGGCGCTGACATAACTCATGCACTTAGAGATTATACCCGTAATAGGCCGTGATGTTCAAATCTCAATGATGATAAAGTGCCACTTTTCTGATCTGATGCTGGCCGCATCCACGAATGCTTGCGGAACATCAACTGATTAAATGGAGAGCATGCAGAAGTGTACCGGTTGCGAGGCACGTATTACTGGACTGCAAGTCGGAACGTTCCGATAGCCAACTACGAAGCCGACTGAAAATGTTGCGGCGAGTGCGAGAGCTAGTGTACGGAAATAGAGATTCCGGTTCCGACAAATGCGACGATTTGGTCTACTATAGGATCGCTGGGCCAGGATTTTGTCTGTAACAACGCGGGAATGATCTTCAGCGACACCTTGACCGAAAGAGAAACTTGGCGCCGGTGACAGCGCTTGTCATGACAATGGAAAGATGTGACAAAATATCTCGATGTAGTTGAAGTCTTCGCAGAGACTGATAATAGCCAGTAATAATCGAGGAGCGGAGTTCATTCTGCAGAGGCTCGGAGAATACTCGCTATTTGCGTTCGTGTGTTTGTGTGCCTAGCCCAATGAGGCACTAGATTACCCCGCAGTTGGCCAAAGCGGCGAGTATGGCCCTTTGAGGCGCGCGATGGCTTTCAAGTGGCAACAGGGCGTTCATCAGAATCGATGAAAATTTGACCCCAAAAATATTGGCTACATGTATCAAGAGGTTAACTGGGATCGAGGCCCATCAATATATGCGCATCGTGTAAGCTGGCGCAATAAAGGTGATGGATTGTGTCACCAGCGCAAAGAGGGGTAGCTCATTGGTGGTGAGGCAGCCATACATGATCGGCGCGGAACGCGCTGGCGAGGAAAAGTTGGGCCGGGGATATGCGCCATAGTACATAGCAACTGCTGACCAAGCAGGACAATAGTTAGAGGGGTAATTTGCTGGATAGGGCGGCCGGACGGAACAACTGATCGACCCGGAAGCGTGCACGGCGAGACGGTTCAGTGCATCAGCGGTATCAAAGCTGGTGATGGTCACAACCAATGCATCGAATAGGCCCATCGCATGTCTGGGGCGCGCTATCAGTGGGCCGATCAACTGTAAATGTCTGTTACGTTATAATTCAGGCGAGGACGGCTCAATGGATCGGCACCACGGAGCGGTATACACCGATGACGCCAGGCTAAACGGCCGCCTCCGACCTTAAACCGAAAGATGGGTGGCGAAGATGGTGTCGGCGCGGCCGCGGTAAAGAACGGTGCGAGGTTAGAAGGGCGGTGGCGGCCATGTCCAGGGACCTTTCAGGGTCTTTGGGGGTCGTGGTTCATATGGCCTGTTTTTTTATATTTGGAATCCGTCAATTGTTCAGCCACATGAAGGGGAGGAGAATGCATGACGGATGCAGGTCCATTGTTTGGGAGGTGACCAATCGAGCCATGTGGCAGCATCGAGGTGGCAAAGATGGTATCTGGCAAGGACGGCCGACAACGGAGACGGAAGACCGGCGGTCGACCGAGAACTGATTGTTCAAATACAGACGATGGAATGCCATTCACGGTGCCCGCGGGGGCAGAATAAGAGATGGCGTGAAAAGTGGTGAAATCGCATCGAGAGAGGGTGTTTGTGTGTGTGAGTGGGTGGCAAGTGGGCACGAGAGATTTTTGCGGGCGGCCAGTCAACCAGCCAGCCAACAAGGTGGGCGGTATTTGAAGCAACGAGGCCCACCAGCGAATCAGAGGCGGGACATTCGTCATGGTTCTTCCGAGGCGTTACAGCGTATACATTGAAATACAGGGCACTTTAGCGCGGGGTACATTCACTGTGAATGCCCAGCAAGCCCAGCAAAGGCCCTGAAAGTCCAACAAATGTACTACAAGTCAAACCTTAATCTGCAGATTCACTAGTGAAGACGCCAAAAACCAGTAAAAGCCCAGTAAAAAGCCCAAGAATCGGCATTGTGCTCCGAGTGCCGTCCGCCGTCCTCGTTGCCCCGCCGCGTCCGTCACACCAGCCCAAGCTTCCTGCAAGCTTCCCTCCGCCTTCTCCCCTCGCCTCCTCGCCCCCTCCCTCCTTGCCATCCAAACTAGTATTTCTTCCCAAAAAGCCACCCCATCCCCTCGGATTCTTACTTCCTTCCCCTCTTCTCTCATGTCCTCCGATTTCAAGATTGCCGTCTCCCACAAGAGAGACATATCTAAAGACGATCAAAGTCCTCGCAAGAAAATGTCCCAACAAAACACTGGCAAGTGCCCTGTCGTGCACACTGCCGACACGGGTAGGAAGAACCCTGACTGGTGAGTAGCTCTCAATCCATTACCACCCTTTGCAATTCCTCTCCCCAGGATACAATTATTCCGACACGCAAACAGCCTTTTCTTGACTACAAACACGTCTGCTAACACATCCTCCCTTAGGTGGCCCAATGCTGTCAAACTCGACATCCTCCGCCAGCACAACCCCTCCAGCAACCCCTACGGCCCGGACTTTGACTACGCCGCTGCCTTCAAGTCTCTCGACTACAATGCTCTCAAGAAAGATCTTCATACTCTCATGACCGACTCCCAGGACTGGTGGCCTGCCGACTTTGGTCACTACGGCGGTCTCTTTATCCGCATGAGTTGGCACGCCGCCGGAACCTACCGTGTCTTTGACGGCCGCGGTGGTGGTGGCGAGGGCCAGCAGCGTTTTGCCCCCCTCAACAGGTAAGACTCCAAGCCGCCAGCCTATCACGCCAACCTCATTTACTGACTTTATCTGCAGCTGGCCCGACAACGGTAACCTGGACAAAGCTCGTCGTCTTCTCTGGCCCATCAAGCAAAAGTACGGCAACAAGATCAGCTGGGCTGATCTGCTAGTCCTTACCGGCAACGTTGCCCTTGAGTCCATGGGTTTTAAGACCTTTGGCTTCGCTGGCGGCCGTGCCGACACTTGGGAGTCTGACGAGGCCGTCTACTGGGGTTCTGAGCCCCAGTGGATGACCGACAGCCACCGTTACAGCAAGGATTCCTCTGGCAAGCGTGACCCCGAGAGTCTCGAGAAGCCTCTTGGTGCCCAGATCATGGGTGAGTCTCACACAAAAGCATGTTCAATTAATGGCAAGCACGCTAACGCTACACAGGTCTCATTTACGTCAACCCTGGCGTCGAGGACCCCGTCACTGCTGCTCATGACATCCGCACCACATTTGGCCGTATGGCCATGAACGATGAGGAGACCGTCGCTCTCATTGCTGGTGGCCACACCTTTGGCAAGACCCACGGTGCTGCTCCCGACAGCAACGTTGGCGCCGAGCCCGCTGGCGCCCCCATTGAGCAGCAGGGCTTCGGATGGAAGAACGGCCACAACACTGGCAAGGGCGGTGATGCCATCACCTCCGGCCTCGAAGTCATCTGGACCAAGACTCCCACCAAGTGGAGCAACCAGTTCTTCGAGTACCTCTTCAAGTACGAATGGGAGCTCACCAAGAGCCCTGCTGGCGCTCCTCAGTGGGTTGCCAAGAACGCAGAGCCCTTCATTCCCGACCCCTTCGATCCCAGCAAGAAGCATCTCCCCAGAATGTTGACGACTGACCTGTCCCTTCGCGTGGACCCTGCCTACGAGAAGATCTCTCGTCGCTTCCTTGATAACCCTGACCAGTTTGCCGATGCCTTTGCTCGCGCTTGGTTCAAGTTGCTGCACCGTGATCTCGGCCCCAAGGCTCTCTACCTCGGTCCCGAGGTCCCCTCTGAGGATCTTCTCTGGCAAGACCCCATCCCTGCCCTCAACCACCCCATTGTCGATAACAACGATGTCGCCGCCCTCAAGAAGGCTATTCTTGACACTGGCCTCAGCACCTCCAAGCTCGTCTCGACTGCTTGGGCGTCTGCCTCGACTTTCCGTGGCAGTGACAAGCGCGGTGGTGCCAACGGTTCTCGCATTCGTCTCGCTCCCATGAAGGACTGGGAGGTCAACAACCCCGCACAGCTCTCCGAGGTTCTCGGCCAGCTTGAGAAGATCCAGAAGCAGTTCAACGATTCCCAGAGCAACGGCAAGCGCATCTCGATTGCCGATCTTATTGTCCTTGCTGGTGCCGCCGGTGTCGAGCAGGCTGCCAAGGGTGCCGGTGTCGACGTTACCGTCCCCTTCACTGCCGGTCGCATGGATGCCACCCAGGAGCAGACCGACGTTGAGTCTAACAACTACCTCGAGCCCATCGCCGATGGCTTCCGCAACTACGCCGGTCGTGGTGCCATCGACCGTCTGGAGCACTGGCTGGTCGACCGCGCTCAGCTGCTTACGCTTACCCCTCCTGAGCTCGCAGTCCTCGTTGGTGGTCTTCGCACCATCAATGTCAACTACGATGGTTCTTCCAACGGTGTCCTCACCTCACGTCCTGGTACCCTGAGCAGCGACTTCTTCACCAACCTTCTTGACATGAACACTGTCTGGGAGCCCATTCAGCCCGATTCTGGTGTCTTCAAGGGCAGCGACCGCAAGTCTGGCGAGCAAAAGTGGACGGCCACCCGTGTCGACCTCGTCTTTGGCTCGCACGCTGAGCTCCGCGCTCTGGGTGAGGTTTACGCTCAGCCTGACAATGCCCAGAAGTTTGTCAAGGACTTTGTCGCCGCTTGGGACAAGGTCATGAATCTCGACCGCTTCGACATCAAGCCTGCTAGCAAGCCCCGTCTGTAAAGTACCATGATGAATTTACGCCAAAATAGTTTATACCAATTTATACAATTGACATGATTTTGATGTTTTTTGTGCTGTCAAATGCACGTCGTCTGCATTTTTGTAACTGCTCGGCCCGTTTCGTAGACATAGATGGTGTTGCAGCCCAGATTCGTTAGATCTTCACAGAGAACTGTTTGCGTATGCGAAAGACTGAATTTGGCGAAAGACTGAATTCAGGATGTCTCAACAGCTTGGTGGTCTGATCGGCGCGCCTGTCAGATGTCAGCGACGACTATTCTTTGTTTCGGAAGCAGTGCTTGGTAACCGCTTTCCACCAGATGGCAAGGTGTACAACGAATGCCACACCGCCGAGGGCATCGGGGGGGTTTGCATATACCAGTATTATTTGCCCTCCTTCTTTCGCCGCTCCGCAAAGTGGCGTGTATTAATTTCTGAAAGCGTGACCGGTCGATACTATCGGTCTGGGCAGAGATGGGGGGCGGGCAGGCAATCTCCCGTGATACAGGAGCCGCACCGTTTTCAATGGAGTTTTTCTGCTGACGAGGCCAACCCATGCCAGCGAGACCCGTACAATGTGTGTGATGCTTGGGCCAGGCAAGTAGGTTGTGCTTGGAGTTTCCACGGGCTTGAACTTGGGACAGTGGTCATGGTGTTGCTCAAACAGCTGGAAACGAGCGCGACAAGAGAGCGCATCTGGCATGAGTACCTGTTCCAGAACGCAAGTCCTCGGGACTCTGACATAGAATGCGACTTGGATTTGAAACTGGGCTCTTCAATACTTTCTAGCGACAACGCCAAAGCTATAAAACTTTCGCTTATAGACCGGGGGCTGGAATCTGTTGTACCTGCGTTGAAAAGACCCGCCGTCGCTAGGTAAATAGAATTGAACGCCTCTGGCTGCTCGCTGTGGGCAGGACAGGGCCACTGCAGGATAACAAATCCTCAAGTCCCCATGCTGGTCATTGCAATTTTGGCGGGACATTTCTGGAGGGGGGGGGGATTTGGTACGGATGTAGATTGTGTACTTTTCTGCGGCAATCAAAGGTGCATGAGACTTCCTGCAGTTTGGGCAGAGCCTCCTCGCAAAGACGGTGGACGCGGCATTTGCCGTTAAAATCACACATAAGACTAGTAATATCGAAGCTTTTCGCTTCGACGTCGAATGCGTCGATGTCTGTGGAAGCGCCGCGATCATCACTCTGTCGGGTAGAGTAGTAACTTATTATAAGGCATTGGCAAGGTGCGAGCGCACCCGTTACATTAGGGCAATGCTGAAGCTGTGGAGTTTGAACACCGTGGGAAGATGAAGGACAGAGTCTTTTTTTTTTTTTACACGTAATATTTACTTGATTACAATTCGACTTGTGACTGCGTCCATCTCTCTCCGCGCCCCCTGCGCGCTGTCCGTCAACGACTAGTCAGGGGGGACGGGATGGAGGCGCTGACTACTGATACGGGTAGAGCTGCCGTCAGACCACCAAAAGTGGGCAGCGTCATCGCCGAGGTGGCTATGTATCTGTATGGATGTATATTGGTGTTGTGTGTTGGTGGCCTAGCCCAGCTATTTGGACAATAGTTGAAAGCCAAAAGATATTTTAAGCGACGATTGAGAATTTTGCAACGCGCACGCTGGTCAAGAAGAGACTTGGTAGATTGAAGCAGAAGAACGATTGTCTTGGCGAGGTCTCTCCCTTATCCGTACGAGGCTTTGTCGATTATTGATATATTGCGGTCCATATAGACGGCTTCTCCATCGACGGGCGGGGAATGGGTTGTGTACATGTCGCTCGTGACCCCAGGCAGCGGGGGCTGCCCGCAATGATATGTAGTATTATTACCTGGCATTTAGAGTAATACCGCGGGCATGAGAAACTTGGGGTGTTTTGGCAGTGCCTGGGCTTCGAACTTATCGGAAGGGGGGATGTGCTGTTGTTCCCCAGACTGCCAGCACGATTGTGGGAGGTTGATCATGGCACGAGAGCGGAGAGCCTTCTGCTGGTTGATGCCGGCGCCGCTGCGAAAAAGCAGATACAACGCGAGGTCTCTCGCAAAAGGGGGTAACAAATTGGACATGTACACGATGAGTTTCTGCTCGCTGACTCTTGGCACGTGAAGTTGTGACAAGCTTTTCTTTTGTACTGCATGGCTTGAACAAGATTGAGGCTCTGGGCCAGATCTGCATTAATTATAGCACATCTTTCGTGCGACCTTGTGGCATTGCGGCTCAAACAGACCCTGCCGCGCATTTCCGGCCATGATGAGCGTATAGGAAAAGAGTTATTATTCGCTGCTATGCGTTACTATTCTCTCAATTATACACAATCTGGCTTATTTGATGTTGATTATAGGGAGTATGCGTCTAATAAATGCGGTTGTCATGCACAGTAGCCCCAAGCACTGATCGTGCCAGTGTCAGTGTTGGGGAAGCTCTTTTCGATAGGTAACAGTACCGATCGGATTCGGCTACCAAGTTTGGCATTGCAATTACTATATTAGCTTAGAGGTGGTATTAGTAACCTTGCTTAGCTGGGCAAAAAAAAAAGAAAAGAAAAAAAAAGTAAACTCTCCCCTCGGAACTTGTTCCTCTTCACAGAAAGCGCGCAGCTGTGACGGGAACTACCTCAATTCGGCGGACCATAATCCGTACGGATTACAGCAACAGCACCAGAACGGTTTTCGCTTAGCGTACAGGGCCTGTGCCTTTGATACTTTCTCTCATTCAATGTCAGAGAACCAGGGGGGTGGGGGCGGCGGAGCGATAGGAAAACAAACATGCAATAGTTATTAGCGAACGCAAGGAGTGTGTGCAGTCGTTGAGCATACGCCCGCAAAGTTTTCGCAAGGCTTTTCGGCTGTAGCGTTGCCGTAGTTTCTTGTGATCTCGATATAACTTTGCAAATTATCATTAGCTGACGGTCATGCTTGCTGTAGTATGCTTTTGTACCAAGATTTGTTCAGCGACGGGAGCTGGGCGACAAGTCAGCCTAATCTGCGTACCCGTTATACCTATTACTCCTTTGGGCAATATGAGGCTATTCAGCCTAGTTATAGCGCATAATAATAACATACTACGTACTCGGTATACTTTGGGGATATGAGGCGCGACGCGCATACTGCAACCTGCTGCTACAGCGCATTGAAAAACAGATTAATCAGGTGGCTTTCTTTTGTGATGTTATCTATCGGCACTAATAATAAACTCTCAGCAGCGATTCTACTTTGCTTGAAACATTCTCCCCAAGCTCTTGAGTCTGGAGCTCCCCAAATGGTCACGCGCGCATGCCAAATCCGGGAGCCAACCCTGGTCATCCCCAGATGAGACAGTGGGGGAGAGACACTCTGACAATTTGGCAGCTAGTTCATCCGGGGGTGCCAAAGTCATTGTGGCGATGATCTTTTTATGAAATCTCTTCATTCTTTTGTCGACTATGTACAATCAGAACCGCCCCAGCAATTTTCCTTGCCGTCCATCATCACACTGGTGCCAGCGCCTGTCTCCAAAACGGTTACCGACGCTGCACGCCGCCATTATTACGCGCCACTACAGGAAGCGAGGTACGCATAACGACGCCATACGATGTCTCAGATCAGCTGTACTGACTGCGGAAGCTGCGCATCACGGCAAGGGCCACGATAAGGATAGACAGGGTGTAGGACAAGTAGCGGCAGCTATCCGTATTGTATTACGCGAGGGTGTAGGACAAATATCAGCAGCTATCCGTGTTGAAGAAAAATCTGCAAGCCACTAATAGCGGTTGCGGCGCTCCGCTGCAAGCGGTTCCGAATGCGCTCTGCTGCAAGCGGTCATGGCACCAATAGCTACCACTTTGCCGCCACCCATCATGACTTACACGACAAGTGATGAGCATGGTCTGCTGCTTCTCCTTCCTGTCGCGCACTGAAAAAGCTGAGTGGGATCAAAATATCATCATTATAAGCCAGTGCTCTTCTTGCAGAGCAGAGCAGAGCAGAGCAGAGCAGAGCAGCACGAAACAACTTGTTTCCTCCGGCTGTCAATAGAATCCCTGGGGCCTGTCCAATAACTCGGCGGACGGCCGCGGTGGGGACCGATGGCCCGGCCAAAATCAGTTCCTGGTTTATTATAGACGGGGCTAGCTAGAACAGGTTTTATTAACTAACCTAGTTAGTTACCTGATGAGACGCCCCCGCCCCCCCCCCCGCCGGACAACCGCCCACACTCAACTCCAACTCCAATCTCGGTCCTATGCAGTCGATATCGAATGGCAAATGAACATGGGCTTTCTTGCTCCGCACCCCAGCTTTGCTATCCTCATGAGCAGTTTTCTTCTTCGTCTACAAAAAGCTCGCCCCATCCCCCGCCTTCCTCGACTGTACCCTCCCTTCCCTTCCCCTCCCCTTCCTTGGTTTTCCCATTGCCCAAATACTTACACTCGCTTCTTCCTGTAATACCATACCACCACCACCACCGCCACCAATAACCTCGTCAAACATCTCGGTCCCGTCAAGATGAAGTACACCGTCGTGGCCACTCTCTTTGCTCTGGCTGCTGCCCAGACCCGCGAGGACATTCCCTCTTGCGCCACCCCCTGCCTTGACGACGCCGTCAAGTCCGGCACCAGCTGCTCGATCACCGACTACTCCTGCATCTGCCCCCATGTGACGGAGCTCAGCGGCTCGGCCACTGGCTGTGTCATTCAGGCTTGCGGTGCCGACGTTGCCGTTGGTAAGCTTTTCCCTTACCCTTAGCTCCCGCGCAAGTCCGGTCGACAAAACAAATGAACCAGAGCACTAACAAAAACCCCTGCAGCCAAGGTCCTTCCCGCCGTCCAGGCTCTCTGCGCCGCCCAGGGCACTGCTGGCGCTTCCACCGGCAGCTCTGCTTCCGCCACCTCTACTACCCCCAGCTCCGGCCCCGGCTCCAGCTCCAGCTCGGTTTCTGCCACCTCTCCTACTCTCTCCGTCACCTCCTCCGTTCCCGTCACCACCTCGTGGACCAGCATCCCCTGCGACACCACCTTGGTTTCCCAGACTCCCACCAACAACCAGACCATGTCCACCACTGTCCCCATTGCTGGTGCCGCCGGTCTCTCTGTCGGAGCTGCCGCCGTCGTCCTCGCTGTCCTCGCTCTGTAAGCGAGCACTTTTGTGCGAGCATTGTGCTTGGGGGGATACGGGGAGCACGGGGCTAGTTAGTCGACCGTCTATATTGCCGTGGCGGGAATCTAGGTCCATGGATCGACGGACTCTCGTGTCTTTGTTAGATTTGGCAACTTCAAATACCATCAGTTTCGGAGTGGGACAAAAAGCCATTATCGATAGAGAGTGGATGTAATTACACAAATTAATAAACCAGTTTGGTCTGAATAATATATTAATGTTCGAATGGTAAATTTTTAATAAATCTGAGCTGTTTCCGATGTCCCCCGTGATTTGTGATTTGCGATGATGTACATCCCTACACCCACTTCGCGCTGTCGATGATGCCTAGCTAGTTTGAACAAAGTTTACCGATAGTATTGGTGGGTAGAAGACCTGCGGCTCCGATGATCGTGTTGAAGAGAGATGGACACAGTGATAATAGTAATGTGTGAAGCGAAGCTTGTTCAAATCATCTATATTCTGTTCCTATATGGCTAGTAAGACGCGCTAGTCATTCCCTCATTCCTCTGTTACTTTGTGATTTATATCCTTGATCGCTTCAAAAGAATCACAGGTAGCCACTTTCTTTATTATCTTTTGTGACAAGTGTTCAGCTTCCACTTTCAGTACCAGGCTCCTCAAGTTCCCTTTCCAACTCTTCTGTAGCGTTTATGAACGAGAACATGGCCCACGTGCCGTTGTCTTGGAACAGAGCGTCATGCTGCTCTAGGTTGCCATGCTGCTCTAGATTGTTGTCATGCTGCTCTAGATTGCCGTGCT
>JARJPP010000578.1:0-47982 GCA_030782485.1 Beauveria brongniartii
TTCTAATATTATAATTATTACTATTATATTAGTAAAGACTTAATATAATCTTCTAGACCTACTTATAAATAAAGGGGTTATTAAAATAATCTTAAATTAGGATCTAGGAGACTAGGTGTAATTCTTATATTACTAGAAGCTATTATATTAACTTAAATACCTTTTTTTATAGTACTCTACTATTTATTTAATATTAAATAGTTACTTATAAGATAGACTAGTAAGCTACTACCTTTTATATACTTATATTATTAATAATATCTTATATAGTATTTTAAAGGTCTTATTTTATATATTAGCTTATAATAATATAGTGGTAAAAAGATAATAATAATAGGATTTATTTTACGCGAGAAAACACGCTTCTAGTGATGAAGGTTTATCGGTGTTAAGGGGCAAGGTTAGGTGGCCTAAATGTGGGTGTGGCCCACAAGTGGGTGGTCGACGTTAGGTGTTGCGCCACAATTCGAGTTTTCCTTCAGACTGAGTGCCAAAAAAAATATGGACAGGAATGAACGAACAGCAGAAAAAAGATACAGCCCTTTTCTAGATGTCATTCTGACCATTCGTGGAAGCAAAAGGCATTCTTGCATCCGACTGTTCGCATCATCATCACTCCCAAGGTCCACAAGGGCGTCTCAGCCAGTCAGCAATCAGACCTCGGATCCTTTCCGCATATTAATACAATCGTGCTATCTCTCAAAGAAGTCTTATCACACTAGCATGTCTTAATGAAAGAAGCGCGTAAGGATCACCCAAGTTGTGGTAAAAAACATTTGCTTCCATGGCCCCAATCCTTCAGCCACTTTCTGCACCAGAGACTGGGTCAAAGAGCCACTCCTCAAATAGCCTTTAAATAAAAGATTGCAGAAAAGAAGCTCGGGATGACCCTGTAGTAAAGTCAAAAAAAACTTTTTAGAGCCGTTTTAAGCCTAAAGACTAGGTTAAGATGAATTATACCGAGACTGCGGCCTCGGTATAAGTAGAGGTGGCTCGAAACAGTCTCTCTACAAAGTTCCCATACGTGACTGTGAAAGCTTCAAATTGAGAATCAAAGAGTCAGAATCAGGATACATCAGTCTTGTAAAGGGACTGCCTGTATCTAAACTCTGCTTAAAATGGCTTTATTCGACGACGTGATGTGCCTGATCTCTGGACCTGCGCAGGACGGCCAACCTGCACTTCACTGTTCAGAGACACACATGAGAGATTCCGTCAGCCAGGCAGCATATCCTTTGACAAAAAGCCAAGAAGGAATGTGGAGTGACTATCATGCTAATCCTTTGGGAACAAAATACAACCTGACTCTCGAATGGGACCTCCGAAAGTGTCATGGGCCGCTGCCTGCTGTCTCTGACATTGTTCAAGGTAAGTAATTGCCAACAGAGTTTCTGAAACGGTGCAAGAAGAGCTCTAACGACGAAAATATGCAGTAATTGGTGAATTGACGACAAGGCATGCTACACTCCGCTGTAGCATCAAGACTGTGCACAACAAGCCTCATGTTGTCGAATACCGTGCTGACTCCGTCGATCCTGAAATCCGACTCGTTCAGCGCAGCAAAAACATGATTTCTCAGTTGACAGTCACGGAGATTCTGCACAGGCCTTTTCTTCTGGACAGAGAGCTTCCAGCGCGATGGGTCATTCTTCAAGATCCTGACTCGTTTCGAGTATATGTCGTCGGGCACCATATCGTAATCGATGGGCAGTCTATGAGCATCTTGTCACGGGAGTTCTTGGACCTACTCAGTCCATCTAGTATGGGGCTACCACCAAGTATACCCTTCAGAGACATGCATATGATCGAGGTACGTGTTACCCCCAAGGTGCAGCCCCGAGATGTCGTTGGCACAAGCTAACATTTTATGCGTAGCGAGCTTGGCTCAATACTGCGGCGTATAATTCGGCGCAGAAGACGTTACTTGATCAGATCAAAAATATGCATCAAAGTCATTGGCCAGCCCACCTATCGCCACCACAATGCCAGCGCAGTACTGCTGTGGACTATCGATCCATAGATGCCTGGGCTTCATATTCTAAATCGGTGAAAATCTCGTCAATCAAACGTCCTCTTATAATTATCATCTAACACTCATTCTCAGGAACTAGATGAGTGGAGTCAAATGTACAAAACATCGTGGTTTCGAGTCGCAACAGCTCTCGTCGGCCTTCTCGTTGCCGACCGTACACGCCCGCCGCTGGGAAAAGAAGAAGTCTTATCTGTAGGCTTTGGTGGCCGTCCGCAAGAGATGAATTCTTCATGTGTGGGCCAGTTTGCCAATGCTCTTCCAGTGAAGTTGCCCCTGTGGCAGACTCTTGAGCAAGGCGACGGAAGCTTTCGCTCTTTCGTCTCGGCAGTGGGGAAGAACTTCAGTGCGGTAAAGAAGGCCGAGTTATTTCCCGCTATTGAACTGGCGAGAATATCTCGAGAGTGTGGAAATGACTACCAGCCTCCCAAAGTTGCCGTCACCTACTCCCCGAAGCTGGCAAAGGCAGGATGTCGCATCTTCCCGGTCGAGGGGCCCTGGGACCTTTTTGTATGCTTCTTGGAGGAGGAGTATGATGTCAAGCTCGGGGTAATATACGACCCTACATTGTTTTCCGCTTTTGCCATCGGGGAGATGAAGTCGCAGTGGGCACATCTTTCCACTCTAAGCAAAGTCGATGGCGTGAAGCTTCGAGAAATGCTACCGTGGCTACCCAAGCACATCTCCTTGCCCCAAGAAGACCCGGGAGGATCATCCACAGGGAAGCCGCTGATGCACATTCACCAGTGGTTCGATGCTCATGCAGAGACAAACCCTGACGCTCCCGCGCTTTCCTCCAAGGAGCTGGGAATCCTGACATATGGAGAGCTATACACGTCGACGGAGAAAAAGGCACAGTTTCTTTTGCAAAATGGAGCAACAAATGAGGAAAGAATGTTGATTCACCTTCCGAGAGGATTTGCGATTCTCGAGTGGACGCTGGCTATTCTCAAGAGTGGTGCCGCTTTTGTCTACCTTGACGCAGAAGCTCCTCTGAGCCATAAGACTGCAATTATCGACAACTGCAAACCAAGGGTAGTCATCAACGAGAAAACAGTCGAAGATTACAATTTGAAAGCTTCTCAGTTCAAGATCAACAGCGATGAGGTACTTGCTGCCAAATTCGGCACCACAGACTCCAATCTCGCCTATGTGATTTATACCTCAGGATCAACTGGAGAACCGAAGGGCGTGATGGTTGAGCATGGGAACATTTCCAGCTTCGTCAGAGTAGCTTCTGGCATATACAAATGTGGATATGGCTCTCGCATCCTGCAGCTGGCATCCTTCTCTTTCGACGCCTCTATTCTGGAGTGGACAACAGCGCTGTGCACTGGTGGGTGCCTATGTTTCGCAGAACACCCAAAGCAACTAGTCGGAGGATATCTCGCCGACGTCATCGAGGATAATGCGGTTTCATTTTTGCAGATAACGCCGACCGCTCTTGAGACACTCAGCGTCAGTCGAGCACTTCCCAGTCTTCAACTCATTTCCGTCGGCGGAGAGGCAGTTTCTCGCGACCTTTTAGCAAGATGGCACCCCCGTGTGGACCTAGTCAATGCCTATGGCCCAACAGAGTGTGCAATTGCCGTGTCAATCAACAAAATCGAACGAGGCAATACTCCGGTGGACGAGTTTGTCACGGTGGGACGTGCCAACTCTGGCACTATCATCTCCATTTGCGCAGAAGGATTTGGTGCTATTCTTTGCGCCGAGCGCATCGGCGAGATCTGCGTCTCTGGCAAGCAAGTGGCCCGTGGCTACTCTGATCTTCCAGTACAGACGGAAAAAAGCTTTAGGCCCCATGGTGACACTGGTGAAAGAATGTATCGCACTGGTGATAAAGGTCGAGTGCTTCTAGACGGCTCGGTTGTGGTCATGGGTCGAGTGGATCGCGAGCTGAAGGTGAGAGGCTTTCGTATCGCACCAGAAGAGATAGAAGAGGCCATATTTGATGCTCAGTTTGGGGTTACTGAAGCATCCGTTCTGGCTTCCGAAGATGGACAGGAAATGGTGGCTCTCGTCACCCCCGAATTTATCTCAACCGAATCACTCCTACGCAAGCTAAGGACGCTCCTACCTCCCTACAAGGTGCCCTCCAGAATTGTGAAAGTCGAATGTCTACCGAAGAATTCGAGTGGAAAAACTGATCACGCCACTGTGCGACGAGAGCAAAGTCGCTTTTTGTCGAAATCCATCCTGGTACCAGAATCGTCTAGCTCGGAACACAGCTCCGAAAGCCACAGCGATAGTTCAGAGTCAGGCTCCTACCTAAATGATGAAGAAACGATAAGCAAAATCTGGTCCGACGTCTTGGGCCTCGAGGACGCTCCAGCATCTAATATCAACTTTTTCGACATTGGCGGCCACAGTCTTTTGGTGCCCAAGCTCCATGAGAGACTCAAGGTTGCATTTCCTAGCAAATGTATTCGTCTCGTCGATCTATTCCACCAGTCTACAATCGAAAACCAGTCTGCGCTTCTTGGAAATCCGACAGTCAAGAAAATCAAGACCAAGAGGACGAAAAGAGTCGCAATGGCAAGCATTGACCGTAGGTGTCAAGGAAAGAGCCGGCCGGATACTCCAAGCAGCACACCTAGCAGCAGAGCAACAAGTAAGAGGCCATCGCGTCATTCTGTTATGACATCTAGAATTGCTTCCAGACATCCCAGCCCTGCTACTGTCGCCACATCTGTGGCAGCGGAAGACGACATGGAGCTGGATGGCATCGCTATCACTGGTCTTGCCGGCCGCTTTCCAGGCGCCAAAACCCCAGATGAGTTCTATCAAAAGCTCATGCAAGGTTACACTGGCATCACGCCTGCCAGTAACACTGATCGCAAAACTCTCCCCGGCAATCTCTGGGTGCCACAAGCTGGCTCCCTTGACAATGTCGAAGAATTTGACCATAAATTCTGGCACCTGTCTCGCGAAGAGGCTACAGAAATGGACCCTCAACAGCGACTGTTTCTCGAGGTCGCGTACGAAGCCTTGACAGACGCCGGGTACGATGTAGGTCACGGCGGAAACCCGGAATGTGGTGCTCGCGCTGGTATTTTCGTGGGCTGTGCCAACAACGCCTATCACCTATATACAGAGTCGGTGGCCACAGATTCTTTCTTGAAAGAGAATCGCCCGATGGTGGCCCCTTCCATTTCTGCTCGAACAGCATACCACCTCAATGTCAGAGGGCCGAATGTTACCATTCAGACCAACTGTGCCAGCAGCAGTGTTGCTCTGTCCTTGGCATTTGATTCCCTCCGCCTAGGCCGTTGCGACATTGCAATAGTGGGAGGAGTTTCTGTTCAGCTATTCGAAGGTGGCTACGTGACCCAAGATGGACAGATCTTTTCTCCCAGTGGTGTATGTCGCCCTTTTGACGCACAGGCCGACGGCACCGTGCCGGCGGACGCCGTGACGTGTGTGGTCCTGAAACGCTACAGCACCGCAGTCCTGGATGGGACGTCCATGTACGCTCGCATACTCGGAACTGCAATCGGATCTGATGGAGCTTTGGAAAAGGTAGGCTACCAGGTCCCTTCGCCCCGTGGCCAGGCAGAAGTCATCAAGTCGGCTTGGAAGACAGCGGGGCGTGTACCGAACAAGTTGCGATACGCGGAGATTCATGGCAGCGGTACTCCTATCGGGGATGCACTGGAAATAGAAGGCCTTGGCCTTGCTCTGAGGGAGTTGGGTAGCTCTCACCGGTTCACTGTTGGGTCAGTCAAGGGCAATATCGGCAATGCACAGCATGCTTCTGGACTTGTTTCCCTGATCAAGATCTGCAAGTCGATACAGGCTGGTACCATTCCACACACCAAGGGCCTGGAGCGCCCCAATGCCATGATCAATCCAGCTCTGCCGATTGATCTTGCCATGTTACCTACAAAGCTAAGTAGAGATGACATTGTCGCTGTATCCGCTTCCGGCTGGGGCGGTGTTGATTCGCATGTTGTCTTGGGCTTTCCTCATCAGGACAACCTGCTCAAAAAGTTGACGATATGTGTGCCCGAGGGTCGATTCGACCGCAGAGCTCTCCAGGCTCCAAGACTCAAGGGTTGTGCTATGCCGGTAACTCAGCCTTCAGGCACAATTGTGGACAAGAAACTGGGTCTAGCTATCAGTGCTTTTGTTCGGGTTGCTTCCGAGATCCTTGAGACCAAAATCGAACCCCAAAGCAATCTGAAGAATTCTGGTCTTTCTAGCGCGCAATATGTGGCGTTGATAAGTTCTGTTGCCAAGGAGTTGTCAGGGCCCAATATCGGGTTAGTAGAAGCTTATTCGACCAATACTTATGAGCAAGCAGTATTGACTGGATATAGGGCTATTGGGTTTGTGACCCCTGTGTTGACACCTGCTTCACTGGCTGAATTGTTCGTCTCGCGGGCATCTCGCGGGCGTCCAACGCAGATACCAAGCCCTGCACTCCCACTGCTAAATGTAATCCGCCAGGGACACAAGAATTCCTTGTATTTCTTCATTCCGGGCTCTGACGGGTTGCTAACAGGCGCGGGGCCGCTCTTCGCTAGCCTTGACACGGATACCACTATTCTGGCAGCGGAACATCCACACCAAAACCCCAGCGAGGACTTCATTGGGGCCTACGCCGAACTTGTCGCCTCTGCGCTGGAGCCTCATATCAAGAATGTAACTCTCGTTGGTGTCTCTATGGGAGGGCTACTGGTTCCAGATCTGGCTCGTGAGATCTCAAAGAGCCCTGTGGTTGAGAGAGTGAAGGTGATATTGCTTGACGCCCCCGTGCCGGCGGCTGAGATATCACAGTGTGTCGGACTCGAGGCAATCTATATTGGCGCTCAGGATGGCCAGCTCCGCTCAGGACCTGGTGTGGAGGAAGCCTGGGCAGAGATTTTCCCAATGATGGCGTTTGAGAGATTACAGTGCGCCCATTCCGAAATTTGGGGGATTTCGCAGGCTGAGAAGACAGGGGCCATCATGTCGAACTTTTGTGAAAAGTAAGGCAGAGTAATTTGGATGCGCTGCCGCTGCAACTGTTGGGAGATATGCTAAGCCGACGAGGGAAACACTGAAGGCGGGCAAGATACGCCGTGGCCAATTCTGAGACATTTGAAATTGTCAGAAAATAACGAACAGAATGCAAATTAGGAAAATAAAATAAACCAACTTTTACCCCGTCTTCTTCGCCTCGACTTTTCTCTGCTTTCGTCTTGTCTCTGCTTTGCAAACCGTAATCGTCTAGCACCTCCACAATTTCGTCAGGCTGGCGACGTCGTCACTTGTCTCGGAACTTGTGACGCCCCCACAGCACCTGGCACCTCTCACATTGCGGGCTGTTATCAATAAATATATCTGCGCGTGCCGCCCGCTGCCCCGAATACTTCAACACTTCAGTCGAGATGATACGGAGGCCAAGTCCCTGAACAAGACACGAGGGCAACGCCGGCCTCGAGCCAGCTCTACTATCACAACGTACGATGACGTCTATCGAGACATCACAGCTACGCAATGGTAACCGATGACAACGCGTCGGCCGATGGCCCCAACGAGTCATTGAAAGTGTCGTCAATCGACGCGACCGATTCGAAACCTCACGCTAGCCGGGCGACTACGGCAGTGACTGCTGTCGACATACAAACGCTGTCCTTTCCCGATGGATCACGAGGCACATTCCAAACACCAGGGGCCAGGTCGGTATCGACACCAGTACCCAGCAGCTATGCTTCTCCTGGATACAAGGCGAGCCATTCGGGAGGGGAGGGAGATGATGGAGCAAGCGTCATGAGTTTTGCACCGACAATGCGACCGACCGGTGACATTGCGAGTCTATTTGTCGGCGACCTTGGCAAGCGCAGTGTGGCGTGGAACATGCTGCGCTCGCAGGCACCCACTGTCCAGCCATTTGAATCAAGCCGGTACCGACAAGACGATATGCTGGCAAATTTTGAAGCAGAGTTTGAGCCGGTACCGGCCGAGGCAACGGACGAAATGGACGATGCGTCGCGAGTCACCATGTGGAAAGCAAAGCTCAAGCACTACATGATTCTCTCGTCCGCCGGGAAACCCATTTGGAGTCGCCATGGAGACTTGATGCTCATCAACTCGTCGATAGGAGTGATGCAAACTATCATATCCTTCTATGAGGGTGCTAAGAGTCCACTGCTAGGATTTACGGCCGGCGACGCAAGATTTGTGGTGCTGACCCGAGGTCCCCTCTACTTTGTGGCCATCAGCAAGCTCGGCGAAAGCGACTCGCAGCTGCGCGCGCAGCTCGACGCGCTTTACATGCAAATTCTTTCTACGCTCACCCTACCGACTTTGAAAAAGATCTTTGTCCACAGGCCGTCGTCGGATCTGAGAAAGCCACTCCAAGGCACCGAGTCACTACTCTCTTCACTCGCTGATACGTTTACAAGAGGCTCGCCAACAACGCTGCTGGGGTCACTGGAATGCCTCAAGCTCCGCAAGTCGCAGCGACACTCGATTAACAACACGTTTTTGAAGCTCCGCTCGGACAAGCTTCTATACGGACTCATCATTGCAGGTGGAAAACTTGTTAGCGTCATTCGTCCGCGACGACACTCACTGCATCCAAGCGACTTGCAGCTCATATTTAACATGCTGTTCGAGTCTGATGGCATTAAAGGTGGAGGGGGTGAAAATTGGGTACCCCTATGTCTCCCTGCCTTCAACAACGAAGGCTATCTATACATGTATGTCAGCTTTTTTGATGACGACCGGAGCGCACCAAAAGACGCAGCAGATGGCCAGGAACAACCAAGCTCTGCTAGTCAACAAATCGCCATGGTGCTGATTAGCACCGACAAGGAGAGCTTCTTTGGCCTCCAAAAAATGCGCAATGACGTGTCCCAGCAACTGGCAAAAAACGGCAGCCTGGCCTTTATTCGGAACGCCGTACTGGCTGGGCGGCCGCAGATTGCCCAGATCGTGCCAGGAAACCCGATGAGCCACTTCCTTTACAAGTCCAAGGCCAACGTCCAATTCTGCATGGCCGCACTGGAGCCGCCGTTTGACGCCATCTCCGATCGCCGTCGGCTAATGAGTCTGTACCACGAGATGCACGCTGCCGTGCACGCCAAACATACGCACCTCAGAATCTTGCACAACACGAGCGAGGATTCCACGTCGCTCGCGTGGGTCACGCCTGTGTTTGAGCTCTACTGCGTGGGAGGGCCGAACATGTCGCGGGCGACCATGGGACAGGGCGCCAACCAGATTATCCAGTGGGCCAAGAAGGAAGAACAGCGGCTTTTTATTATTGGAGGCGGTGTCTTTTGATTGCCGCTATCGTAAACCAAGGAACTCAAGAAGTGAGATGCCAACTCCCGAGCGTAGCTCAATAACCGTTTTTATATACAGAAAATAAAAGAAAACGCCAAGCCTGAAGCGCCTAGTATGAGTGATTCTTTTGCCACTCATGTGTGTACCCGCCCAGTCATTAAAATAAAGTAGATCATCCATGAACCTCCATCCCATTACTCGTTCAAAGTGTAGAACATCATCTCCTGCGGCATTTCAAATCTTTTCTCCCTTCTTCTTCTTATTTGCGCGCTTCTGTGGTGGCAGCTTCGGCGGAGTGATCCACCTTTGAAAAGGACCCCTCAGCCGGCTCGTCGGGCGACGTTGGGCGGCTCTTGAAGATGAGTGATCTCCTGGCCCAGCCCCTTACGCGGTGGTTGACGCTGGGCTTGCGCATCGTCGTCGTCGTCGCTGTCGTCTTTTGACCCCAGGGGAACTCGCGCCAGGGCTCCGTAGGCGACTGCGCGGGGAACGAGGGCGTGCGCACGGAGCTGCCGGGCGAGCAGCGGCGGATCGAGTCGTCGAGGCTGGAGCGTCCCTGGGAGGAGGACGAAAAGGAGCCCGGCGAGGCGACGGTGTAGTGGGAGGCGTTCATGATGGCCTCGGAAAAGGGCGCGTCAAAGTCCTCGCGAAATCGTGGGCTGCGCGGGCCGGGGTAGTCTGAGAGGCGCCTGGGCGGCATGGAGATGTGAAGCGTCGGCTTTACAGACATGGTGTGAGCTTTTTATTTAGGTTGCGGGTTTTGGTTTTATGGATATGTGAAAGGTCGTCTGCGATGTTGGATGAGCCGTCTGGCGGGGGGGCGGAGGGCGACGACATATATCGAGCGGCACTGATATGAGGAGGTTGAGTATGACGGCGTACGACGGGACAACGAGACGGTGACACATTGAGAGTTGCAGCTTTTTAAACAAAGTGCCGGTCACGCAGCAAAGAGCAGCGGTCTTGGTGCAGGTGTGGGGATCAAGGGTCTCTTCAGATGCTACGCCTTGGCAATGGCTCCCGTCTTCTTGTCGTGGGGCTGCTTGGCAGCTAGTTGGCAAAAGGAAGTTAAGGAACTATTAGATAGACTAGCCTAGCCCTATTGGCATGGAAACAATTGGTCAAGGCGACAATGTGGTGGATACGTGGCTTTAATTAGCCACATGTGTCAAAGGGCGAGTTCCAGACTCTGCTCTTCGACTTGAAGTCTGGAAAAGACAGCACCACCAGCAGTGGGGAACTGGAAATTACACACACACAGTGCACAGGCACGCGCGAAAAAAAAAAAAAAAAAAAACGGTTGATCCTTCGCAAGTCGCTAGTTGGCTCCAGAATCCCCAAGGGGCGCCCGCCGATCGCACTGGCTGCAAAGTATAAATGACAGGGCCACAAAGGCCAGAGAGTTCGAACCATGGCCAGGGGAAGTGGTGCTGCACGAGCCTAGCCAGGGGTTCATGACGCCTATACAGATGATCTATCAGTAATCTGTAGACGGTACGTGTTACGGTTAGCAAAAGAGGAGAAAAAGAAAGATGCGAAGCGAAATGAAATTACGAATTCTGGTGATACGGATACAGCTGCCAGCAACGAGTCTGCAAATGCAGCTTGTGTCTCGCACAAGTGTGACAACCCACGACTGTTAGGCACGGTGTACCTAGGTAGCCCCCACCTTCATTTCGGCCACAGCCTTGGTTTGGACTTGGCCCCGTTTGCACGTGAGCGGTCGGGGTTGCAAGCCGAACGAGAATAATAATATGGAGTACAGATTAGGGGGAAGAGAAATCGAAAAGATCAACGAGAAAAGCCAAGGCGCTGACACGGGGACGCGAAACCAATAACAGGACTGCAGTGGGTGCCCGCGCACTGATGGGTATTTTATTATTATAGCGATTGAGCGTTGAGACTTTGTCGCCGTTTTGGACGGTCAATGGCCAACGACGGCTCGATCATGGACTGTCACCTCGCTGCAACGCAACAACTTGACTGCACCTGAAAACTGACACCTTGCAGTCGACTGCCGCCCGTGCATATGACTCGTCGCTTTGTTATATTGAGTATGCGGGTTTTTTTTACAAGCGCCAACTTCACCGCACGCCTTTATATGCCACCTCCCACCATCACGCCAGCGCCATCATCATCACGCTGCCAGCGTTGCCGTCATCGGCCCTGCATTGATGCCTGCCGAAAAGTCAAAAGATACAAGAATACACAATTTCTGCTGCTTCTCGCCTATGCTCGCCTTTTATCGTCCTCGCACCCGCACCTTCGTAGTCTGTTGTGACAATGCCCGCCTCTCTTTACCTCGTCCCTCACGCTCTTGCCACCAAAAAGCCATGTCGCCAAGTGGATGGGCAGGCAGGCAGGCAGGCAGGCAGCAAGGTGCTACCATCCCTCAATCCTCTAGGTCGATTCTTTCTCGTGCATTGGAACCGTGACTGTTCTGTCGCTCCATGCCCTGCCAGACAACGCAATGCACATCTTGCTCCGATATACTTGAAACCTTGCTCTTGCTGAAAACGATTGCCTTCTGACAACACTATCCTCACTTTGGCCCGGGCTGCCGACTCTGCTTCCGATTTCCTCCTTTCGACTTATTCTTATATTTATCAGCGTTGACCTACACTTTTATCCCCGGTGTGCTAAGCACGCCACCAAGTTGAACAATCCAGCTTCCCAACACTGCAATGGATGTGTCTCAAGCTTACAAAGCTGACGGCTTCCCTGCCAGCAATACAGTACCTCGAAGCTCTAGCTCAAGGTCTTTAAGACCTCCGGGCCTGGAACGGGAGTCGGCAAGATGGCCACTCCGGACAGTGGACGATAATGCGGCAGCAGCTCGACAGTTGGCGGCCTCTCAAGCACGCCAAAAAATGTCACATGGACCAGAGAATTTCGGTCATGATGCCACCGTCGATAGAGGTTTCTCCGCTACATATCATGCACCTCTACGCCCAAGACGCGGTCTCTACGACCCAGCTTTTTCCAGAGACCCAACGGCGCGCAGCTTTGACGAGGGCCAGTTAGTCCATGAACGAAGGGTACGATCCTACAGGGACACAACATCCGAGATTATATCATTATATGCGTCTCAAAGTGCAACGACTCATAGCTCCACCATGGCTCGACACGAGGACGATGCTTCCTCGAGAGCCTCTCACTCAAGGTACCCCGTCGGTCAACGCCACATGCAGTCAAACACTACGCATCTTCGAAATCCTTTTTGGCAGAAATCTAGAACGCCCGGGCCCTATCCTGCGCGGCTGAGGCGTCCTGGCACACGTATCAACTCACCTACGATGGCCGATCCTCGAAGTAGGGAGTACAGCAGAATGATGGACGGCGAGCGTGGCCCTCAAGTAAAGCTCGTTCCTAATAGCAAAAATTATGATGACTGCTAACACAGGAACAGAGGGTAGCACATAACCTCTACAAAATCTCGCTTGCTAACAACCAAAGACGAGCCCCGCCAATGTCTCTCCGTGCCGAAATGAACAAATCGTCTAGCTCTTTGCCGTCTCGATCTTCACCCGGTCCGAGCCACTACATGACAGTATCGGGCCGCGCTAGAACGCCGAGTTCCACCGTGTCTTGGGCATCAAGACCTTCTGATCGGTATTACATGAGTTCGACTGATCAGAGCAGTAGATCCGCGAGCTTAACTTCAATTGTTGAGATGTACCAGCGGCCAATGACATCTAGCAGCACTTGTCCAGCCTTGCGACCTAGCGGCACCCTGTACTATGATTATTCCGAGGATTTCAATGATTCGGGTCCTGAGGCCGCCCGCCATCCGGATATGCCACTCTCTCCCGTCCCCCACAGAGCCGGCAGGGGCTCGAAGCCGGCCATCCTACAACATGATATGGAATTGAAAATGCATGGTGCCATAGATATCAATTCGGCCTCGGGACCTGAACAAGCTGCTTGCCAAAGAGGTTATAGCCAGACAGGCAGCAGCATGGAGGAATCGTTTGGCTCGTACCTCCAAGGTAGCCATGATGATTCCATTGAGGAGATTGAACGGGCAATTGCGGATGCAATGTCCAATGCCGCGGCAGACAAACTTATGGCAGCCTCGGTACACACAAATGCTTATACAGAGGCATTTGGCACTAGAAAGGGAGAAAACCAAACGGCGACGAATGATACTAATATATCCAGACGACTTCCTGCTACAGAAAGGCAGTACGGCTTAAAGACAGCAGCCCCGAATATGGAGATGACTAACAAGGCGAGGCGAGCATCTCAGTTGAGTCTCAACAAAAATGTCATGGCGCTGGATCCCGCATTTGCAGATTTTACGTCTTTGCTTTCTTCATTTGAAAGATTGGCAAAATCTCCCTTTTCGAGGCTCAGTGACGAGGACGATACTGATGAGCGACGCAGTAGACGAAGCAGCAAATTATCGACGATGGAAACACTGGATGAGATGGAAATTGCGGAGAACCCATACCCGAAGCGTCATCATCGTAACATAGCCGCCGCAAGGACTAGCACCCCAGCGCTCAGTGCAGAGGAATCCCTGGCCGAGCATCCATTATCGTCGGGAGAGGGTATACTGGTCCTCGCACCTGAACCTCTTTCCCCGCATCGTGAGAAGAAAGGCCGGGATGAGCTGCACCAAAGATTCATGAAGGCGCTACCGCCTCTTCCGACAGAGACGTTGAGCACTCATCCCGCTCAGGCGATTCAGGGCTCCGAGCCAAAGCAGAATAAGAATGACTCCGCCACCTCTCAGGTTCGCTCATTGTCTCTTCGGAGTCACATATCACGATCGGGTAGCCCTGGAAAATTGAAGCTGCGTGTTCGTACGCCACCCTCATTCGGAGAGACTGAGCACTCAGCGGCATGGAATGGTGTCCGACAAGAACGACGCTCCGCTGATGATGGTAGATCAACCAGCACTTTGAAGCCTCCTCCAAAGCTAAAGTTGAAAATATCGCGAAGCCAGCTAGGCCAAGGGCGAACTGGTCAGACTGGAACAGTGATCCGTAATAATCGACTAAAGCAGTGTAATGCACTGGCGGACGTGGCGCCGCCACCACGCATCGATACCGACAAGAGAGCAGAAAGAGCCAACGACGTGGCGAGAATAAGTGAAGGACATGAGCTTTTGGCCGCAACTGTCGCCCAACGGAACAGTGCAGGCGGATCGTGCCAACCATCTGATCAGTTCAATCTTTCGTATCCGCCCACTCCACTCGAAAGTGCAAATGTCATGTTGCCACGAACAGGATCTCTTCGCGAATCGATCAAAGAGATGCAAAGAGTGCAGTCAGACTCCGGTGAGGCAGTAGTGCGCCGCGTTAAGCCAAAATTTTCGTTTCTACGATTACGATCCGCGAACCAGGCAGCACCCTTAACACTTACCAAACCCGCACCTGGTCATAATACTTGCATCAGTAGTGAGCCCCATATGAAAGTTACAAAGGCCAATCTCCCTGGTGCCTCAACCAATCAGTTCGACTCGACTATGAATAAGAATTGCGCTAGAAGTGTGTCGATCAAGTCGGAGCGGATGGGCAATCGAGTGAAGCGATGGGCAACGGGCGCCAAACGCGTGTTTCGGTCATACGTTAGGCGTACACTGATTCGGTCTCCCAAGAGCGCAAAAACGTAGAAGGGAGAGCATCTGGAAGCTCAAATTACTAGGTATGGCTGCCACTTTCCCGGCCCGGAATGAGATGAGTGGAAAGCGGCCCGATTGTATAAGTCATGGAACTGCTTGAGAGAGTCGCAGCTTTGCGCGCCAGAGATTATAGTTAATTGTGATAATACAGACTCAAACTAGCAATATCATCAACCTTTTATCAATGATTCTCCCTTGTTAATATTTGAGGTGGGTTTTAGACGAGGCCCCGGAAGTGGACGGCATTAGTGTATTTTACTGACGGAGGCTCAAGTCCGAAGAGATGGGCTTTGTGAGACTACCACATGACCAGTCAGGAAAGCCGGGCAATGCTGGGGTAAATTGGGATAACACAACTACATTTTGTTCTATACTCTGAGTTAATCAAGCCTCTTTTATTTTTTGCAGAGTTTTTAATCAGTATGACTGGGCGAGACTATGCGGTAGCGACTGGCCTTGACGTTCGCCTCGCCGCGCGAAACGGAAAACATACGGGCCCGACATCGGGTCTTGCCCCCGGATTCTTACAAGCCAACATGCTGGTCCTTCCGGTCGAGTACGCCGACGATTTCAGAAGACTCTGTGCGCGCAACCCGGTACCATGTCCCCTGATTGCCGAGTCCTCCGACGCGGGCCGTTTTGACAGCATCACGGGCTGCTCCCCAAACTTGACCACGACAGGCCGCTGCGACCTGCGGACCGACATTCCGGCGTACATGGTCTACCGCGACGCGGTGCTGGTCAAGTCGCACTGCCGGGACATTCTCGAGGAGTGGACGGCCAGCCACGTCGCGTTCCTGATTGGGTGCTCGTACAGCTTCGAGACGGCGCTGGCGGCGGCGGGCCTGCCGGCGCGGCACGTCGCGACGGGGCGCAACGTGCCCATGTACCGGACGACGAGGGCGCTATGCCCAGCAGGGGTGTTTACGGGGGCAACGTACGTGGTGTCGATGCGGCCGTATCGGAAGAGGGACGTGGACAGGGTCAGGGCGGTGACGAGGCGGTTTGGCAAGACGCACGGCGAGCCGCTGGCGTGGGGGTGGGCGGCGCTGGAGGAGCTGGGGATTCGGGACGTTGATGCGCCGGAATGGGGTGATGCGCCGTTGACGGAGGATGGGAGGAGGCCGTGGGGGGAGGTGAGAGGACGAGAAGAGGAGGAGGATGGTGAGGTGCCAATGTTTTGGGGATGTGGCGTGACGCCGCAAGAGGCTGTGATGAGAGCTGGACTGAAGGGGGTGGTGATGGCGCATGCGCCGGGGCATATGCTGGTGCTGGATGCGAGGGATGAGGATATTGTGAGCTAAATGTTTGGAAAGAAATTTGAGGTTTGGGTCTTTTTTTATATAACAATTCTTATGTGGCATAGCACGCGTTTATTTGCAGATTCGTTTCCATGTGCCAGTCTGAGGAGATGGCGAGAGATGATTGAGGACTCACTAGAGGATGAGGGAAAGAGAGAATGGCCTCTCTCTCTATTGGCCTATCTGCAAAATTTTCTATAAGCGTTGGAAGAAAGAATGGATATCACATGTCATGCACCGCAAAACATGATCACTGTTGAAAGTAGGAGAATGCTGTGATATTTACCTCCGAGGCTGTTTGTTGGCTAGTTTGGAAGTCGTAAGCGCGCCTTTACTATTTTCGGGACAGCCAAACAACGAGAGCCACCCTAGAAGCACAGGTTAGCACGGGAGAAGAAGTGTTTGTAGATTAAGGATGCATTCTCACAAAAGTTGACTTGGTTCCGGATAGAGATGAATTGTGTAATGTCCCGACAGCCTCATGAGGCGACGGCCCAAGTGAAGATGGTAGAGACCGCTAGGGTGTCGAACCGCCGGAGACAGGTGCAGACATGAGAAGCTGCCAAGTGGGACGAACAAAAAAGCACCAAGAAATCTTGCAGGGGCCATGGTTGCCGGTCGGTCTGTCGGTCGGCGGCTCGAAAGAACAGCCGGCCGCCCTGGACGGGTTCCGTTCCGTAGCGATCAAGAGCACGGTGGGCGTCGTATTCCATCAAGCTCCAAGCTGTCCAGGGATGATGATGATCTAAAGCGCGGATACATGTCTTTGCCCTGGCTTCCATCCTGTGGCTAGTCGCAATGGGGAAATGTAATCCAATGCTGCATCAAGTTCGATGAAAAATAGAATCAAGGCTTGAGACACGGGGAATGTGAACCATGGGTGGAGATGTCGACGGCCAAGCAAGCCTTGAAGCCACCACCATGTATATGCAGCCAACTCCAACGCAAGCACACCGACAAAGGCTCCAGGGGCAAACTTCATCGATAGGAGCAGATTAAGGAGCTCTGGTTCCCGAGTGCGCAGAAAAATAGCGCTCAAAAACTGGAAGAGCCATACGACGATGCCGCCTGAAAAAGTCAGAAGGAGGCTCATGCAGAACATGAAGGGGATCATGTTGATTAGTCTCCATGGATGTTGTGAAATGCGCCTGTGCTGACTGCCGTCTGAGAAAGGAGGAAATAATGGGCTCTCTTGAAGCACTAGCTGTGCTTCCTCATCGCCACGTAGCGGTGTCTGTTTGTCTTGTGGGTTTCGTATAGATGACCTCTCAGACTCCATCTCGGACAAGTTTTCTCGCGATAGTGGCACTATTTGGTATTTGGGCCTGTGAATCAACTTTAAAACCCCTAGCTCACTCTTTCAAAAGTTGCATTATTCTTTCTGTTCAAAAAAAAATTAGGTTTGCCTGGCTGAGTTGACGCGGACAAGGTTACCAGCAAAAGTGACTGAATTTGAGCTGCTTTGATGCTTTGACTGACGTTTGGAGAGACGGCAACAGACAGCAGATCAGGTGGGCTCTTCTTATATCAAGCAAGCGCCAAAAAGCCTTTCACTAAACGTAGGCGGCGTGTTTCTAGCTTTTGGGGCTTGAGGTGATGATGACGCGCGGAGGCAACCAAGCAGGAACCAAAAAGAAAACATCCTCACCTGTAGGCCTATTCTATGAACTAACTACCACCATGGCCAGACAGCCACCACAACCATCTATAATTATGGTTGGTAAAGCATGGGACATACCAAAGTATAGGCTACTAATTTTTATTTTTCCTGTATTATGACTATATTGATAAAGGCTTTTTTGGTGCCCACTAGGCAAGATAGGCCTGTGTTGTACCAGCGAGGCGAAGCGAGTAAACTAGAAGTGGCGGCCCACGAGTCACCGGCTTATTCTTTTTTTTTATCTTTTAAAAGAATTTATCTGATAACATTTTGTCAAAGGCAAGCTCTTATATTTTTCGGTCATTGGTTCATCAATCGTACTTCTATTACATGTATGCTAAGCGGTTCTGGCAGATTGATCTGTGTCCGTTGCCCATACAAATCCCTTGGGCCTGCTCTTTTGAGAAGTGCTCGACAACCACCGCCCAAGTTCCATCGTGCACCCCTATTGAATTCGCATTGTCTCCAAGATCTTTAGACAGTGCTCTCTTACTAGCATCGAAGTAAAGGCCCCTTGAGATCCCCTACGGCTATTTTGTACATGTGGCCGCAGTTGTGTACGTCGGCACACGAGACCGCGGCCTCGCATGCCCCAGCCTGATCCTCTGCCTCTTCCGCCTCCGGTATGGAGCTGAGAAGAGATTCGGCGTGCTTTCGGAGCGCTTTGATCACACGTTTCTGCCCCTTCTTCTCGACTTGCAATGGCGAGAGATCATTGAAGACTATGTAGAGTATGTGACGACGCTACGAGGATAGGGGAAGGAAAAGATACTATTCATAATTCTCTACACCCGTTAGAAGAAAAAATAGAATTAACCTATTATACACTGTAAAACGCCATCTAATACTATAATTTCAAGCATTTAACTAATTACCTTACGCTATTATATAAACTAAAATGATGCCTTAAACGAGCGCTGTAACTGACCGAGACCCCGCTGAAACCCCCCCCCCCGCCGCTCAAGACCAAGGGCGTCAGCGCCTGACGGACCCGGTTCAGCCGCTCCAGCCGGGCACCACTCACCAACGTCACCCTTCTTCAACTTCAACATATTACAGCCTGCAATACAAGATTTTGACAGGTGTGCGTTTGGCCTGCGGGCCGCTGTTTCATTTTACTGGTTGTCTATTGCATGTTTGAGTAGGCAAGCCAATCGCAATGGAGGAAACGCAGACTCCGATGGGAGAGTCGATTCGCACCTCGTGAGTTTGCCAGGATTCTACAGCTCTTGATTGTCATTTTACTGACTTGAGAATAGGTGTGAGCGATGTCGCCGTCGCAAGGTTCGCACATTGGGTCATTTTATCATTGAATATCATTGACTCATTTTTGGAAAAACAAAAAAAAAATAGATCAAATGTGATCGCAAAAGACCCTGCTCCCGATGTGTCAAGGCCGGCAAGGAATGCATCCTGCAAGGCACCGGGGAAAAGCAACGGTAACCCGCGAAACTTTATACTACCCCCCGACCCCTACGAGAGCTAACTTATTCCCACACTGTGCACAGCCCAGTGTCAAAGAGCTACGTGACTGCCCTCGAGGGCCAGATTGCCGCGCTCGAGCAAGTCATCCGCCGGCTCGCTCAAGCCGACGGCGCAGAGCGTGACGAGATCCTGGCTCAGCTCCCGGCTTTGTCCGTTGCTGCCGCTCCAGACGGCGGCGGCGGCGGCGGCTCGGGACCAGAAAAGACGGAGACGCCGCCGGATCCCAGCGTCGTCGCCGCGCGCCTCCGATCGGGCCAGCTCCGGCGGTTGCACCCCAGCCAGGGCGCGCAGTTTTTTGGCGGCACCAGCTTCCTGCAGATGCATCTCTCCCGCGAGTCGTCGATGCCGGCGGGCAGCACCTCGGCGCCTCTCCCGCCGCCCACCGCAGGCAGCACGCTCCAGGACGCGGGCTTTGATGCCGCTGCCCTGCCCTCCGTCATCATGCCCTCCGTAGGCCTCGTCTCGGAGTCGGATGAGTCGCCGCCGCCGCGCAGCAGCTCGTTCCAGTACGCGCCGCACGACGAAATGTCGCAGAAGCTCATGGCGACGTTTTTCAAGGAGCAGTACCAGTACAGCATGATTGTCTACCGCGAGTACTTTCTGCGCGACTACGACGTCGGCTCCGGCCAGCACTACTCGGATGTGCTGCTCTACGCCATCTGCGCGCTCGGCGCGCTGCAGCACGACGACACGCTCAACGTGTCCGATGTCTTTGCCGGTCAGGCGCAGGCGCTCCTCTACGGCTCGCTCGACAGCCCGGACTTGACGCTACTGCAGGCGCTGGTGCTGCTGGGCTACCGCGAGATTGCGGTCGGGCGGGCGTCCAAGGGCTGGCTGTTTTGCGGCATGGCGTTTCGACTCGCGCACGAGATGGGCCTGCACCTGGACCCGAGCAACTGGGAGGGCGGGCCGGACGGCGGCGGCGGCGGCGGCGGCGTGATTGTGCACCGGGACCGTGAGATATTGCGGCGCGTGTACTGGGCCGTCTTCGTGGCGGATAAACAGCTGAGCCTGTACTTTGGCCGGCCGCCCGCGCTGTACCCCAACGAGTCGGACGTGCGCAACACGATTCGCCTGCAGTATCCGCCCGACTGGCAGGGCCTGCTCGAGACGTATCTCTGCGAAAAGGCGTCGGCGACCGAGTTCGAGGACGGCGTGGCGCTGGTTGGGTCGTTCATCTACCGCGCGGAGCTGTCCAAGATTATCCACGTCATGATCACGGACCTATTTGAGAATCGGCGTGGCGACTCGGACCCGGCCGTCGTGGCGGCAAAGTCGCGCCAGATTCACGTCTCGCTCACAAAGTGGCTGTCCAGCTTGCCGGGCACAGTGCACTGGAATCAGTGGACCGTGGGCAAGGTGCCGCCGTCGGTACTGCATTTACAGTAGGTGCTCTACTTCAAGGAGACGGAGGCAAGGCTAACCCAAGATTTCAGCATGGTTTTCCACACAGTCATGATGATCCTCCACAGGCCACCCTCCAACATGTTTGACAAGCCCGGCATCGCCGAGAGCGAAGACGTCGAAATCTGCTACGAGTCGCTGCAGGCGATCCAGCGCTTGATGCGCAGCTTCTCGCGCTTCTACCGATACCGCTCGCTGCCTCTGGATTTCGTGCAGACGCTGGCGACGGCGACAGGTATCGTGCTGATGCGACGGTACCTGCTCAAGGCTTCGTGGACGGACCCCGAGGTTGAGCGGTCCGTCTCGCTGCTGCTGGACGCCATGAGCGAGATTCAAAACACGTGGCCGCCGGTGCGCGAGATTCGCGACACGCTGGTGCGGGCGCAGCAGAGCCAGGCAGTGCTGCCTCCTGACGTGCCGTTCGCGGGCAATGACTTGATGACGGGGATGCATTTTGACGTGGCGGCCATGGGCGATTTTATGCCCGCCTTTGGCAGTGGTGGTGGTGGTGGTGGTGAAGGGGCAGATGAGGACATTGAGGCGCTGATTACGGATGAATTTCTGAGTGCGCAGCTGCAGACGACTGAGGAGATGCTCCAGCCGTTTGACTTTAATCAGCCTCCGGAGATGAGTTAGGTAAGTTAGGAGACGTGGCAAGATGGACGGATAGGAGGCGCATGGCGTGCAACGACTTGACGAGCATTTGTAGACTAGACGGAGAACAGAGGTTGGAAAATGTCGGAGTTTCTAGGCGAGGCAGGAGTTTGGATATGAAATTCATAGAGGCTTTTCGGATGAGGTTGATAGCACGAATAAGAGGCCTTGGACGCATGCTACTTTGCCCACGATTTTCGATGATGCTGATACATGGTTTGCATGTCGCGGTATCAAGGGAAGCTCACTAGTTGGCGCGCGATGACAGACTCAATTGCCTACGGTGTCGCCGAACCTGCGAGCCTCGAGAATTTTCACTTGGTAATAAATAATAATACAGGCACGAACTTGGAGTAGCAGCGGGATGTTATCGACAGGGACCTGGTGGAGCGGCTGCCTCGTGTGTCTCCAACGAAAACGGTCGGGAAGGTGAGCGGAGATGGAGAGGTAATTGGCAATCGTAGCATTTCTGGAAGCTGGCTCGAACTGCCAGCGAGTTTTCTCACTTTGCTTCCCCTCGGCTTGCTCAAATTTGTTGGTGTGATACCGTGTCAGCCCGGTAGTTAGTTAGGGGCTTGGGCTGGGAACGGCTGGTATGTATCATGGGATTGGTCAAGATTGTCATGCGTGGGCGGACAGGCTGTGATGGCGCCCATGTCCGAAAATAGTGCCAGCCTCAGGCCCCAGCACATTTCCTTGCCAGAGATATGGAAGGAAAGGAAGGGCTTTTTGGGTTTTAGTAGCACACGGTCTACTTGTTAATTATCCATGGCATTGGTGAGTATAGCCCGTTCTTATCGGGCGATTCTTGGGCAGATGCGTCATGCAGCAGCGCGCAAGTGATTCCAAACGCCACGTCGTCGCAATCCATGGCCGCGCGGAACTTGACCTTGGCATTATAGATGAACTCGGCACTTGTAAGTTGTTTGTACGAGTGGAGGGTTGGCAGATGCGGGGATTCTGCATTCGCGGCAAGATGGCCAAGCTACTAATCTGGCATAAAAAATGAGAGCAAAATCCTATCACACAACGTGTCGACGCTGACGACAGCGGACGTCGACGCTGCCAAGCATTGGGCGAGATGGATGCGCGGTGAGGCGGAATTCGTCCGGTCTGCCTCCGTGATTGACGCATGATTCAGGCCAGCGTGGTGAGGCTGCCATGTCTTTGCTCAGGCCTCGTCTGAGGTATGTTCAGTCCATGATGTGTATTTAGAATCCTGACCGACTCACGGCCTTATCAGAATAATCTCAAATGTTGCCGTATTGCTGCCCGAGATACACACTGCGTGGTAAAATAATCGACAGGGTCGCTCAAGATGAGCAAGTCGCCGAGAGCCTATTTATTTACTGTAGAGGTGCGTGCTTGGGTGGCATGGTGGTAGCGATGGCTGATGGATATTGGGGATGGATGCTATTTATGTGACTATGCAACCATGGCCTATGGTGCGACCATGGTTCATTAGTAAAATAATCCATGTCACTCTCTTTTCGTAGAGTTATGAATTAATCGGCTATTATTATTACAGCTCTAATTATTAATTATTAACTATCAACTTTTGCCCCAAAATAATATGACACCCAACGGCAAGTGCCCGCTATAACTAGGTACTGGTAAGCCTCCCCCCTTATAACGGTGGTCTGACAGGCACAGCCGCCGTTTGTCACTGCCAAGGCACAAGGTACCGCTGACCTCGTCCTACTCCTCCTCTCAAGCCTTTCGTTTGTCCTTGTTTTCTTCGGAAGAGAGTCAAGATCACTTCCAAAACATCTTGACATCGTTTCAAGTCTCCTCCATGTCGCTCTAAGTCTAACCGGCCGCGGCCTCTTCGTCTCCAAACGGTTGCCGACAGCATGGCCGACGCTGCGCCCACGACATCACCCTCCCCGCCGTCGACCCCCAACCCTGATACCACCGCTCTGTGTAGCAACGTCTCACCGTCAGCCTTTGAGCATCTCCCCGACGAAATCATCTCGCAGTACGCACAATCGAATCGTATTTCAAAGACCCGTTTTACCAAGTCACTAACGATCCCCGGCAGAATCCTGCTTGTCGCCGACCCCGACTGCTTCGCCTCCCTCATTGTCCTCAACCAGCAGACCCGTCGCGTCTCCCAGCAAGCCGACCTCTACGCAAGCCAGCTTCAACGATGCGCCTCCTACGCCACCGCCCACGCTGGCTTTTCCAAGGTTCAAGATGATGACCTACCCAGATTCCGCCGCCTCTTTGCCCGTGAGGTCAAGCGTAATCTCTTCAACGCCTACAATCGCCCCTCCGAAACGCTCGTCAAGCTGGTTTCAAACTCGAATAGCTCCTCCTCCTGTCCCGGTGGCGAGGGCATGCAGTTTAGTGCCTCCTCCAAGGGCCATTACCTTCTCGCCTACAATTCAGCTCGAATCTACGTCCTCGCCGTCAGTGGCCCCGATCTTCAAGTCAAGCGCGAACTCAAAATCCAACGCCGACCCGTATCTGCCACCATCACCGACGATGCAGCCACTCTTGTCGTACTCTCCACCGAAATGCAGGTTAACCTCTACGACCTCCAAGTGAGCCCGCCTAAAAGAAAGCATGCTATCATTCTCGACAACAATCCTCGCACCATTGCCATCTCTTCTTGCGGCTCCGTCATGGCCGCCGCCTACGATACTGGAATTGAAGTCTCCTCCCTACACCCCAATGCTATGTCAACCGAGCGCCGCCAGGTCAAATGTGATCCTGTCGACAACCTTGCATTTTCCTTTGACGGCACACAGATTCTAGGCACCACAATACACTCAAATCCCCCCAACACGGTCGTCTTGACCGCTCCTTACTATGACCCAGCCACTGTCGCCGACCAGGACAACCTCAGCGCCATGTGGACGACTTCGATCCTCTTTCCCAACACTAGTCACGATTGCAGCCATGCTGTTCTGCTACAGAACGGCACCCAGGAGGAGGCTTGCTGGGCTTTTGCCTATGACCGCAGCTTCGAGGCGTTTCGCGCCATTCGCATCGACGACCTCCGCAATGGCACCACCTACTTTACCGGCCCAGTTTCACAACCTTCTTCGCAGTCCAAACTTCTTCCAAGCACCCTACCAGCTGCTGCCTACCATGGTCATTTAGTGGCAGCTGGCTTTCACGGTAGCCAAGTTTGGGTATATGGCGTGCCCGAAGATTTGGATGCCGTTCCGGAACCCCAGCTCAGTATTCCCGAAGGTTCCTCCGGACCCGGCAGGAACAGCAGCCAACAAAGCAACCTCTCGCGTCACAACTCATCTCGTGGTCAAGATGAAAACACCAATCTCCCTCAATGGCAGCTTCTGTGCGACAAGACTCGCAATCACTTCATCGCAGGTACAAAGGTCGCTGATCTGACTGCCATCAGCACTGTCAAATGGGTAGAAGGGTTTGCCGACTCGTCTGCAAAGGATCGCTTGCTGATTACCTCGCGAGGAATATCGCCCTCTCTACTGGTGACCGATGAAGAGGACATTGACTTTGTAGATGGCGGTCGCGTGTGTATCCTAGATTTTGAGTACGGGCCGAGGAGTGGATCAAAACGTCAAGTCACCATCGACGTCGGGACAGATGACGCCGAGGTCTTGCAAGAAGAACAACGCGACATTGAGACAGAAGTAGCCATCGTGCGCCGGCGCACCGTGGTACAGAACCGCTCTAGCCGCAATCAGTTGCTCCGCGCCGCCACCACCGCAAGCCAGCATCTCATGCCACCCATGCCACCCAAACAGTCAACAGAGGATGATGACCCCCTGGTGCCGAGAAAGGTCGGAGTTAACCCTGTCAACAGGACCGAGGGAGAGGAAGAATCCTTTGTTCCCACGGACGAAATGGAGGCGTTGGATGCCCCGTACTCTCATGCAAGTCCTCGTTCCACGACAACCCTGCGACGTGCTGCCACGGCCGCTGCGGTAAACCGTCGACTTAACCCACGTACCGCTGATGGTCAGAGAGTCGTCTATCGCCGCGCTGACGGGCGAGGCGAACTTCCCCACGAGAGCGATGCTGATAATTGGGTTCCTCCGCCACCTCCATATCAGCCAGACGACCCTGGCACTATGCCCGCATTCCTCCGACGGCCAGCCGTTGCACCGCTGCCATCACCGGTACGACCGATTACTGCCCTTGCGTCAGCGCATACTTCAGCATGGCCTGGTCAGTTTTCTCCTCGTGCCCAGCAAGCCCAGATGCATGGGGTCAGCATCCCTCTTCGTCAACGAACCGCAAGCGACGAAACCACGTATAGTAGCATGCAGCGATTTGAGGAAATCCCACGCCCGCTATCAACGCCTTCGGCCATGCCAGTAGATGCCGAACCGATATCAGATGATTTGTACGGAGTTTCCCCATCTGCCTCGCCTGCGCCGGAGGGCCAATCGGCTAGGGGTGTATCGGAGGAGCCACAAATGGAAACTGTCTCTCCAGATTTGCGCCAATCTGAAACGGCAACCGTAACGACTACCCCCGCAACCCTTGAATACTCAGACGCAGTTGAGCAGATTCAGCCAAATCACGGACAAATTAACAACTTGGGTTTATCGGTGGCAATCCCCCCAGCGCAGCTCTCTTTAGTTGGCGAAGAACAGGTGCATAATCGCAGACTCTCCAACGCGCAAACTTGGCCTTTGGTAGGCCCCATGCAACTGCAGCAAGTGCCGCCACCTGTTCACCACGACATTGCAGCGTACTCGGCGCCCGCATCAGACGCAACCATGGCTGAATTGGCGTCGAGCTCATTTCCACCACCTCCCAGCAGTGACCAAATCAACCGACTGAATAAGAGAATAAGCATGGGCGCTCCGCGACGTCTTTCTGGCGGAATTCTTAACCAATGGTCTGTCCCAGGTAGCCGAGCAAGCTTGATGGAACCACCCACCAAGCATCACACTGTCGAATACGAGTCAACGCCCGATGTGCCACTAGTCAATCCCGATGAAGACCAGCCGCTCATCATCAGCACGCCAAAGGGTGTGAGCGGTGCCTTTGACTCTCCTGGGGAGACACAAATACTGGCACCAGTGCCTCGACGACCTCGACAGTCTATTCCTTTCAATCCAGGCCAACCCACCCAGCCTGTACAATCGCTATTCCCGTCGCTGCCAAACGAGGGCGGCAATGGTCCATCACAAAAGGCCCGCCATCTGCCTTCATGGTTGTCCTCGCCACCAGCGGGCTCAACGAGATCACCGATGCGCGTGAGCCGGAGACCTAGCAGAGCAGAGCGGGGAGCCGCAAAGAATATTGTGGACGCCAAAAAGCGTGGGTGGAGGCCCAAGTCGAAAAAGTCCAAGGAACCTCAGCCAACAGGCTCTGGCCTGGAAGACTCGGGCTGGACAGATGTTCCACCACAGCCCCCACAGAAGGACCATAGGAAATGCGTGGTCATGTAAATTTGCAGTCGAGTGAAGTGGCCTAGTGTGTGTGCTATGTTGGGTACACGTTAGTTGCGACTGTGTTTGTGCATTGTCATGAATCTTTGGATAGCGATACGAGCGACTTTTTAGATTATCATTCCGCATCTTGTCTGACTTGCGTCGGCCATTATCATTTGTCATTGCGGCGAACCTGGAGCGAATACATGCACATGATAGCAGAGTCAACTTGGCTTAATCTTTAACATTTTGATATTTATGTCTAGTAGTCGTCAAAGACCAAGGAAGAAATCCAGAGGAGTACAATTATCTAAGTGATGTTGTGTGCAAACTCTCCCGTCAAGCCTGAAACAAAAGAATCAAAGAAATGCTGAAACAAGGCCGAAATCCCTCCGATAGGGGGGAAAACAAGATGCAGAAAAAAAAAGAAAAAAAACAGATGATGCTGTTCCCTCGCCATGAAATCGTACATGTCTATCATGAGATTTGGTAAATTATGCAAGAAGACGTAGAAGATGATTTGGCAAAAAAAAAAACATGATTTCATTTCAAAGACGCGGCGGCGTACCGGGCACATAGCGCTTCCCGCGGTACAGATCCCCGAGGTCGGCCTTGTCCATTAATTGCGAAAACGTAGTCATTCTCGTCATGCGATCCTTGGCGCCCCCATACGCGTCCCGCTGCTGATACGCGTCCCGCTGCTGATACGGATACTGCTGCTGCTGCTGCTGCTGATGCTGATGCTGATGCTGCTGAGGCACCGCATACTCGTCAGAAAAGACGTTGATTCTCTCGTTGTCGGCCATGGCGTGGAGATGCTGCGGCTCCCGCGAGATGCGCCGGCTCGAGGGTCGCATGCTGCGAATAGGCGCGGGCTTGCCGGTGACGACGTGGCCCGTCCTCAGGCCCGTCTCGTCAAAAATCTCCGACGATGCGAGTGAGTAGCGCCGGTCTTCGGCCATTGACGGGTTCGGCGACGAGAATGGGTTCGGAAACTCTGGGTCGTCTCGGCGCTGCTGCTGCCGGTTGGTGGAGGCCGGGGTGGGGATGCGCGGGGGGGCGACACCGATGCCGCCGCCGCCGCCGCCGCTCCACCGGCTGTTGACAGGCCGCTGGCTGATGGAGGAGGCGGCCGAGGGGGATTTGAGGATAAAATCGCTGCGGTACGAGTTTTCTTGGAGAATGGGCTCGGAAATGTAGAGGCCGCGGGCGCGGACCGAGGAGGAGGTGGTGGAGCCGGCGCGGTGGTAGCCCGTCTTTTCGCGCAGAGGGTAGGCGCCGGCGGCGGCGCGCTTGCGGCGGCGGCGGACGCAGAGGATGCCGACGACAATGAGGATGAGAAGCACGAGGGTGGCGCCGACGACGCCGCCAATGATGGACATTGTCTTGGGCTTGATGGCCTTTCCAGCGTCGGCGTCGCTGCTGCTGCTGCTGTCTGGCGTCGAGGTGGCGGTCGCGGTCGCGGTCGCGGTCTGCGACAACGTGGCAACGTCTGTGGCCGTCGTCTTCGATGCGGTTGATGTTGCTTCTGCTGTCGAGGATGCCGACGTCGTCGACGACGACGACTTGCCGCCCTCCTCGCCGGGCTTCTTGGACTGGCTGGCGTTGCGGACGCACACGCGGTCGGCGCAGGCGTACCCAAAGGGGCAACAGCCGTTGTCGCAAATCTCGAGGTCGACGTCAAAGACCGAGGTTATCACGGTGGCGTCGGGGTTCTCTTTCGGGTCCTGCAGCTTCACGTCGCAAGTAATGGGCGAAATCTTTTCGCAGGACCGGCTCTTGGGGCAGCAGAGCGCCGTGGTCAGCCCGGCGAGCGGCAGGCACTGCTGGCCAGAGGGGCAGCAGAAGCCCGACGGCAGGGAGGATGGGCATGCCTCGAGGTCCTTTTTCGGGCAGACGCCGCTGTCGCGCGAGTTGGTGTAGAATTCTTTGGGTATCGCGTGGACGCCGCTGCGCGCAGCGGCGGCGAGCAGTGCGAGCACGACGGCTCGACGTCGGTGCATCGTAGAGGTGTGTTCTATGTAGGTTGATTTGGGAAGAAGCTGCGAGATGTTATGGATGGTTGGTGGGAGTTGATGGCTGGTCGTAGTTGATGGTCGTATTAGACGGCTGGTTGTAGTAGATGGCTGGTCGTAGTAGATGGCCTGTCGTAGTAGATTACTGGTCGCAGATGGTTGATGGTACGTTTTCTGGGAGAAGAACAAGATATGGCTATGATGTGTGAAGCTGCGGCCAGCCGCAGATCGGCCAAGAAGAAGGGCGAAGAAAAGACAGTGAATGTGTTGAAGCCTCAAAAATACGGTTACGAGTGGTGGTGGTGGGCGCGTAATAATATCAAGAGAGAAAACAAAATGTCGATTTGCTGTCCAGCGCAAAGAATCCGTGTGTCTGGTTCACAAGGCAGCGTAAGACAAAGGAAATACAAGTATGCAGCAGGAGAAAAAGAAAAGCAAGCACACTGTGAAGCACAAGTCGAAAAGGTGAAAGAAGAAGGAGAAGGAGGAAGGGGGGGGTGACAGGCAAAAGGAGAGGTCACAATCGAATGCACACAGTGAAACGTCATATCATCTCTGCAGAACATCAAGTATTGGGAAGCGCCCAGAGGCTGGACACGGGCCGGACGATGTGTGGGAGAAGGCAGTCACGAAGAATCGAGGACGAATGCCTTGGGGCGGAGCCCGGCAGTGGCAGTCTCATGTCGTGCCATGACGCAGTAGCGTGAGCGTCGATAAGATTTCGCTGGAAAACGACATGTGGCTGGCTGGCTGGCATGGACGAGAGCAGTTTGCGTATGAAAAAGGTGCGGCGCTGCATGTTACAACAAGCGCAATGTATAGATGAATCGACAGGCCAAGAGCGCCTTGTTGGACAAATGCCGGTCTGGGGTTCTGGCTCCACAACCAGGTTCAAATATAGATTCCAGGGCTAGACAAAGATGGCATGTAGCGATTATTGGGGTCCGTTGAGGTATGTAAGCAAGAAAATAGCAATTTATAAAAAATAAAATAAAAATAAAGAATTAAATCAGGGGACAATAGGACGACTGGTTGTGGATGGGATGATGCTTTGGCGCCGAGGTGGGGGCCTTGGTGTCGCAGTTTTGGCCAAGTTGGGTAACCTGCAGCGCCGTGATTGGCCGAGAGCACATGGTAGTCTTTTTGCAAAAGATGAAGGATAGAAGGGTGCAAAGGAGGAGGGAAAATATTAAACAACAATAAAGTGATAAAGTAATAAAGTAATAAAAAACAAGTTATTATCAAAAAGCTGTTTGAATCAGTGGGAAAAAATAGGCTTGAAACAGATTCACTGTACTATTCTTTGTCTCAAGCAGTGCTCATGACCTGCAGACGTTTGCTGCACCTTGGCGCCCAGCGCAAGTCGCACATCCCTTTCTAGGCAGCGAGGATTACTTACCGTAAGTATTGGCGGTGTATTACTACGCGCCCGATGATACAACAACGACCGGCCTCCTCTTTGAGTTTTGCAAGCCGCTAGTCAAAATAGAAGAAGAGTAGACGTGGTGTTTGGGGGACAAAGAAAATACGAGGCCAACACGAGACGGCGTTATCAAATTCACACGAGGTTCAACAGGCTCCCCGATATTACGGGCGCTATTGCACACAAACCGAAACGAAAGAGGAAATGGAAGAGAAAGAAGAGAGCGCCTCTAAGTACCACTTGAACCCCCCGGATCCGCCCGCCACCTCACATTGCAACGACGACAAGCAGGGTTCTCGCCCCCAACAGAATGCGCACAAATCGTGAAGAATACGGGGATAAAAATGTCGGTTTGTAGTTGCAGCGACAACGGTAGATGCACGCCCTCTCTCGTGACTACTTTTTTTTTTTTTTCAGGCATTCAAGGCTCTGCTCGCCGAAACCAGTATCCCGAACCCTCCGCTGGCAGAGAAGAACAAGCAAGCCCCGGTCCTAGTCTCTCAAAAATCCATCACGAGACCTTTCAGGCCCGCAAGGCGATAAAGTCGGTCAAGAAAGCGAAGAAAAAAAAGAAGAAAAAAAAGAAGAAAAAAACTACAAAGTCAGAGTCACAGAGAACAGAAAGAGCTAGTCATCTACATAGTCTCGCATAAACAGGGCCCTTTTTCAATCTACCCGTCTACATAGTCATGTCTTAATCTCGATCAAGGTGGGTTTTTCCCTTGCTACAGCTAGTAAAATACATCATCGCGACAACCTACAGTAGTGGGCTGTTCGACCACCAATTTGGCATGCCATAGGCAACACTGCATTTTCCATATTGTTCCTTACGCCCAAAAGAGAGTAGCCCATTGTCTTGTTACAGCCACTCTCTCACAACTTTAACAAAGCTTTTTTCTTTTTTTTTCTTTTTTCTTTTTTTCTTTTTTCTTTTTTCTTTTTTTTTTTGGCATGTGGCAGATATCACGAGCTGGAAAAAATACAAGGGAATGGGCGTGGCGTGGGCAGATGCGTTGGCGGCCTGGCGGGTTGGGCATCAAGATGATGCAGGTTGCGCATTCGCCCGTTTCTCGGTCCTTTTTCTTTTATACAGTGCGAGAATTCATCTCCCTTCGTACAGATTACACGCCCTCCCACACGCCGGGTCTGTGAAGAAGATCTGCGAGCGCATGCAGTGTCATGCTCTGCTGTGACCCGACAAGGCAGGAGATGGGAGAGGCCTACACACGCAATCAACGCGGCCGTGTCATTGGTTCGTTCGTCCACGTTTTGAGGGGTCAAAAAGCCCTTGGTCGGGAAGAAAAAAAGGACTGCGGGTGCGGCAGAGTTGTACGGTTTCCGATTATGCAAAAGAATTATGTGCATGATTTTTGCGCTCTTCTAGTGTACAGTCTCACGATGAAGGGGGGGGGGGGGGGGGTTAGGTATCTTTTCATCTACCCCATACAAGAACTCGTACAGAGTAGCCAGAGAGGTATCCTCTCGAAAAGTTTGGCCCTGTCTATGAAAAGTCTACGATACTGAGGGGAAAGGATTTCTTCAAATCATGGACAATCGTGTAGTTTTCCCACCTGTGCTGTGTATACTCTTATCAGCCGTCTTGGTGCATCCCATGTCACTCTGTATCGCCCCTTCAACATGGCACTAAAAGAACAGTCACACTTTTATATCGAGTCAAAGGAAAATTTGACTCATAGAGATTGAGATTGATAAATAGACCAGACAGTCTGGAGGAGGAGTCGCGAATCAAGGCTCGGCAGCTGCAGACCGACTCAAAGAAGTGGGCTGGGATAGGGATTTTCCATGCCAACGTTTTCACTATATTTTCCCTTTGTAGACAAGCATAAATCTCATAATCCCGTCATATTGGAGTTTTTTCTTGTCAATTGCGCATCATTATGGTCACCAGGATCCGACATCTATCGGGTCTTAGGCCTCGCATGTACGCCAAAAATATTCCAGGCTAAATCGTGGTGTGCAAGTCATCACATGAAAAGACAACAAAAGAAGCCCAAAAATGACGAAACGCATGCAGAGCCCAAAACTCATCACCATAGTTCATGCACCTAACCATTACAAATTACTAGTGCGACTTGCAACCTGGATAGTCACCCGGATCGATGAGAGGAGCCCAGGGTCAAAGTCCAAAAGAAAGCACACTACGGAGTAGAAGCCCACCACTTGCGCAGGAAATACCGTTTGGGGTATTCTTGCCACATGTTGTGCAGATGTGAACGAGTCAGGTCCCTTGCCACCCTCGCGCTCGCCCAATTGGAATACACCCAGCATTCACGTCCCGAATATCAAAGCCCTTCCCCGCCGCACGGTCCCTATCCATCGACAATGGGGGGGATACACCACAGCCCAGCCGGTTCATGGCGGTCCGTCTGTTGTGTGGATGCTTCACCTGCATTGTTCTGCTTCCCTGGAGTGGGACAAGCTTCTTTGCTCGCGTGGCATTCTCAAACAATGGGTTCAAGCGCGTTGACCTGCATATCATGGCCTTGCAAAGCCAGATTGTACATGGCACAGACGTTTCTCATAGACATAATAGACAAGTGAAGACACTAGGCAATTTTTAATGCAAGAACGTGTCTTGTTTTCATGTTTGTATACAGAAAGAGTAAGCCAACAACTTGCAGCTGGTTGCTCCATCCGCTGCCGGCAGCCTCAATGGCGCCGCATGGTATATGAATTCATAAACGAGTGGAATGGTATAAAACAAAAAACATGTAATGTCTCCCACAAAATGCCGCCCTAGGCGTTTCCGCCAAGAATTGTGCATGAGAATCATCAAAACATAAAAAAAAAAAAAAAAGAAAAGAAAAAGAAAACTCCCCAAACGTCATGAAAGAAATCTGCGTCATCCCCTTCCAAGTGTCCCGTCCAAAAGAGAAAAAAAAAACCTGTTGCCAGCAAAAGATTTGCTGCTTCTATTTCTGCCCATGACTTTGTCTTTGTCTTGTGGCTCAAGACCCATTTCGCACCGCCTCGCGGCGTCCTCTATAAGAAAGTTGAAAACCAATCCAGCAGGTATAAAAAAGGTATAAGAAGAAGAAAAAGTAAAAAAGATGCCAAAAAAGGGGGCGGAAAAAGGAAAAAGAAGAAAAAAAAAAGTGAAAAGAGAATATGTAAAGAAGAAGCCACTATATGCATCTACAAAGGCCAGCTTTGCAAGACATGAAGCAAGCCTTTGCAGGTAGAAAAATGAAAGAAAGAAATTAGATGAGCAAGTAGTCCCATCCATTCATCTGCAAAATTTCCCTCCAATGAACATAGCGAGGCGCGACATCAGAGCCCGGCGTGCTCGCGTGCAAGAGCTGATCGTTTTGCAGCCACAGCTCACGCATGACAACCACCATGCGGCCAAAGGAGCCGCACTGGGCCTGCTCGCCCAGCGCGGCGATGCGCTGCTCAAAGAGGGCGCGAAAGGGGCTGTCGGGCGCGCTGATGGAGCCGCACATGAGGTAGACCCAGACGAGGCTGCGGTCGAAGCCCTGGGGCCCCGCGGGGATGCATTGCAGCACGGCGGTGAGCCTGTCGACGAGCGACGCGGGCGAGGGCTGAAAGGGGTTGAAGCCGGGCACGAGGCTGCAGAGGTAGATGCGGGCGGCGATGCGAAAGGCAGACGTCATGTTCTTGGAGAGCTGTTTTGGGGAGAGGGTGCCGTTGGCGTTGAAGGGCAGGCGCGGGTGGTTGTTGTTGTTGTTATTATCATCACCACCGACCTCGGTCAGCGACATTTGCTCGCCGAGGGACGAGACGTGCTGGCAGAGCACAAAGTCGTCCATGCCGGCCTTTTTGAGCGCCTCGAGGCAGGCAATCTCCGAGATGAGGTACATGACGCGGTCCTCGCAGCCCATGAGCTCGCGGAGGCCGAGGTGCGGATTGTCCGACAGGTGCTTCTCGCGGTACGTGTGCGCAAACTGCGGCGACTGGCCGAGCATGGTGCCGCCGAGAATGTCGATCCAGGCCGTCAGCGTCATGTTGAAGGGCATCTGCACCAGCGGCTGCTGCTGCTGCTGCTGCTGCTGCTGCTGATGCTGAAGCTGCGTGGTCACCGACGACGACGACGACGACGGGTTAGAGACGAGGCGAGGTAGGTCGAGCTTCTGCACCAGGCTGATGGCGGCCTGGAAATGCTGGTGCCAGGCAATGTCCAGCAGGCCGTCGTCGGGCCGGCCGACGACGCACTGGAAAAAGATGAGGCCCAGCGTGGCCTCGAGGATCTGCTGGTGGTTCTCGTCGCGCTTGAGCGCCTCGCACAGCGACCAAATGGTTGCGTAGCGGTGCCGCATAATGTCGCCGTCGGGGTCCCCGACCTCGTCGGCGAGGCTGGCCGTCTTGACGTGCTGCGCGGCGGTGCTCAGGCAGCAGTGCAGGTAGATGCTGTTGGAATCCATCGCCGGCAGGATGAGGTTGGAGCCGACGGACCCGTGCTGGTTGCAGTCGAGAATGGGAAAAATGATTGGCATGACGTACTTGATAAAGTGGTCGAACAGGTACTTGTCCGGGGCGTCGAGCTCGAGGTGGAGCATGCGCGACTCTTGGGGCGGGCCGTGGGCAAAGTCGAAAAAGTTGACATTGAGCGCCTCCTCGGACAGCGACTCGTTGCGCTCCTCGTGGACGTGGTGGTGTCCGGTCCAGCCATTGGAAAAGGAGCCGGCGGGCAGGACGGTGCCGGGCAGCGGCGGAGTGTGCATGGTGCTAAAGGTAGAGACGTGGGATTCTCTGACGGTGGGCACATCATTGACGTACATTTGCCTCTCCGTCTTGACGTCAATCTCGTAGGGCGAGTAGCCGCCGCCGCCGCCGCCGCCTGCTGCTGCTGCTGCCACGCCGTAGATGAAGTCGGGGTGTATTTGCGAGTTGTAGGCGACGAAATCGGCGCCGCTGGGCGGGCTGTTGAAGTTGTTGCTGTTATAGTAGTGGCCGCCGCCGGATGCGCGCGAGTCAATCGAGGCCGAGCGATTGCGGTCGTCGTAAAAGTCGGACGAGCCCGAGGCAGACGTGTGCATGGAATGGCTGAGACTGGGAGGCGGCGGGCTGACTGACGAGTGAATCTCGTGAGTGGCCGACTTTTCCGCGAGCTTCTTGCGCTTGATGATGATTTTGATGTCTTCCTTGTTTCTCCGTCGCGCCTCGTTGTTGCTCCACCAGACTGGTCTCTTGTACTCGCACTCGAGGCCGAGATGTTGGCAGGCAGAGCAAAACGGTGTGAGCTCGTCGCACTTTTTTCGTCTTAATCGGCAGGTGTAGCATCCTATTTCAATTGAAAAAGAAAAATGGCGTTAGTAAGTGGAAAAAAAAAAATTGAAAAATGAAAAATGAAAAATGAAAAGTGCAGCGCTTGGCCATGTTGTAAAAGAAAAAGCATGCGCCGAGCGCCATGCCCGTGTAAGTCGGGGGTGGGTGGGATGATGCTGCGCCCACGTACCTGATCTTGAACGGCGATGCATCTGTGACTTTGTCTTGGTGACGCCATCTGTGGCCGAAGCTTTCATTGTCGTCTTGGACTTGCCCATTTTTGCTGAAGCCATCTTGACTGAAGTAACAGGAGCATTGGCAGGTACTCTGCGCATGCTGGGGGGCAGGGTAGACATTTGTATGGCCGACCCGGGGTGGGATATCAAAGCTTTTGCTTCGGTCTGGGGGCACTCTTGTTCTTCTCTCGGGGTAATCCTGTAAAGTGTGCAACTTTTTGCTAGTACAGGGCCTTGCACAAGGGCCCTAGCTGACCTGGAAAGCTAGGTAACTGAAAGACCTGATTTGGCCCGAGACGGGAGCACAAGAAGGGGGGAGTGAGTAGAGGCGGGGGAGGGCGTGTGCGTGTAACTTGCTTTGTGGAGGGGAAGAGAGGGGGTGTGGTCGTAGGGCAGCAGAGAGAGGTAGTGAGGTGCAGGGGGTGTGCGCTGGTGGCACGGTACAGGCACTGTGTACTGGCGTACGAGACACAACGAGCAAGTCCCAACAAGTATCCGTAGGAGAGAACTGTAGGACCAAGGCGTGGGCTTTTTTCTTTTGTGTGAGACGAGGGGAGAGAGCGAGAGAGAGAGAGAGAGAGAGAGGTGGGCACCGCCGGGATGGTCTGGTCTGCTGATGAGTGTTGGTGTTCTTTCTTGTGCGAGGCGGGAGATTACTCGGATTCTGGAGAAGCTCGCTGCGATGACGGATTGGCTGGCGTGGAAATGTCGACGGTTGTTGGAGAGGCGGTTGACTGGCTTGCAATGCTCAAAGATGCAGTCATGTGGCTGTTTGTCGTTTGATTGGAACAACAAGATTTGACGAGTAGTATCTTTTTGTTATCGTTGAGCCGGAAATGAAGAAAGAAAAAAAGAAAGAAGAAGAAAGAAAGAAAAGGATTGTTGTAAGCAAGGCCAGCTTGCTGTGTTGTGGTGATGGTATCAAGGATAGGGAATCCTCGAAAGAGGATTAAACAAAAAAGGGGGTTAAATCAAACAAGCAGTAATAGAACAAAACAGACTTCTTCTTCTTGGACAAAAAGACACTTGGAAAACTTCTTCTTCACCTGGGCACGCCAAAAACAAAAGAGGGTTAAATTCAAGACGTGGGCGGCAAGGCCTTTCGTCTTATACCACGGGTCGCCTTGCATCGCGGCCAGCCGCTGCGAGTTGTTCGTCGTGCCTATTCTATGGTGTCATGAATTTTTTGCTGCCAGCAAAAGAGTGAGCCAGAGTTTGCAGTTGTGTTTCTATTTTTGAACATTGGCTCCTCTTTTTTTTTTCTCTCCTTCGAAGCATCTGTCCTTTTTTTCCCCTCTGCTGATAGCTCATGCAGGCAAAAGCCCCAGCCGTGCAACCCTCTTCCACCACACCATTTTCCCTTTAGCTCTCTTTCCTGCAGGAAAAAAAAAAAAAAAAAAAAAAAGGTTGTCTGAGTTGCTCTGCGCTTAGAGCTTCCAATGAGAGTTCTCGGAACCAGCATCGAGACCCGCTCAAAAAACTCCCAAAAAAGACATGGTGCAGAACTTGACCAGCAGGGGTCCTACCAGTATGGGTCTACCAGCAGGGTCTACCAGCTATTTAAGACTCAGCAAATGGAAGAGCGAGAGCGGCACAGGCTGGGGCGGGGGAAAAAGGCATGGCGCTGGCCTTGGTTGATTATTAGCCCGAATGTGCAAAGAGCCTCGACATGGGTCTATGTATGTATCATGTATGCATCTCTTTTACCCCGCCAACACCTCTCTTTCTTTCTCTCTTCTTGTCTGTCCAGCTCGCCACCTGATCAAAATAGGCAACGCTTGTCTCCCCCTTCTCTGCTCATCAATATGTTGTTTTCCACTGGGCCAATGGCCAAGAAGAATGGCCTCGTTCCAGAAATCTTTGCAGCTAACCGAAATTACACATTTCGTCACCTGTATTCGTACACTGCTCGTTTCTAAGCCTGCCTTGTTCGAAAATAATAAGCTTTCGCAACTTCAGCCTACTGATAGATGCTGCCGTACATGTTCATGACAGAAACTAGTCTGGCCATCAGTCATGGCCCGAGCTCAAGACAGATAGTACTCGAAAGGTGACACATTTTTTTCCCCAATGGCTCCATAGGATGCATAGCTCCAGGACATTGGCATTGCAGCTCCAATAAGCTGCATCGATGTGGCACTTTGTCGACTCTCTAGTCTCTAATCTGTACTCTACAGTGTTCTTCATGCAGGTCTGGCCCGCTTCCATCCACATGCAGCTATTCGTACACCGGCAACGCAGCTTTGCATCTCCGCCCGTTGACCGCATCGCTGCGCTGTGCTGGTAAGAGACGTTTTACTTTCTGTCATTTTTTTTTTAATCTTTTCCTTTTTTTTTTTTTTCTTTTTTTTTGTCTTGTTGTCTGATTCCGATTCGCTTCGATGCGACGAAACATGTCCCCGCACCTACGAATACGTTTACCGCAGCCTAGTTTTTGCTTCCCCATGCCACTCACTGAAGCAAATGCACAGTGTAAAAGACGATGGCGCACATGTGCACCTCTTGAACAAGTCACAGTAGCACGCCTTGTGCTATTTTCAAAAGCCGTCGGCTGATGGCAAGTGGTGACACGGACAGGGAAGAGCGGTAAGCACATGGGAAAAGGGGATTGGCTGGGCTTTATCACAAAGGGCTGGCTCAAAGTGGGCTATTAGCACCGAGGCGTGACCAGCTTCATCAATCACACACGAGAACGGGCCGTTTCGGGAGGCGCAAAAAGGCTCTCTCTCTCTCTCTCTCTCTCTCTCTCTCTCTCTCAACGTTATACCGAGTACCAGACCAGCACATGCCGTCGCTGGGCAAAAGACGACGGGAAAAAAGGGCTCAGGGAAAGACAATGCACGAAGCCAGACCCAGGATCTTTTTTGGGGGGCTACAAATGGGCAGGAAGAGAGGGAGGGAGGGGGTGTTGAAAGCAAAAGTGAGCGAGTGAGCCGATTGCGCAATTCATAATCTGTACATGGGAATCAAAGGAAACCCTAGCCGATGAGTCTTGCACTAATCTGCGACTAGTTGCCGTGTGTACGGAGTATCATCTATTTACTCAGTATTATCTGATGGTCACCCGTCCTCAGTCTTTACAGGGGTTCATAATTAATAACGAGAAGGGAAAAAAAAAAAAAAAAAAAAAAACAAGGTCGACGCCAATCGCTAGCCAGAGAGAATGACCTGGCGCATGCACACTGCGACGCCTCAAGCTGCAAAAGAACCTAAAAATCAGCGGCAATGAGCTCGTATAGCACTTTCGATGATGCAAATGGAAGGGAGGGTAAAAAATTAATAAAAGGGAGTATCACAGAAATGCGAGTGATGGCTCGCGTTAATGGGCGGGCTCCTTTGTGCTACGCGGGAACTTTGTTCAACAATGAGCACAATGAACAAACTGGTAGAAAGACAACTGTGTGGGCATATCCGCAGCGGGAAGAGAAAAGCGGAGGGGGGAGGCCACGAGGGGGAGGGGGGAAACTCAAATTGTGTTATTAATAAGCAGAAACAGTGAACGAAATGGGCTTGATTCTTGACTGCCCGACCCTTTTTTCTTTGTGTGCGTTGGATGGTTATTAGGTCCCCGATTGGACTCGGTGGCGGGGGGGGTTGGGCATGGATAAATCTATCTCTCGAACCTGTCTTTCTGCTCTGTCTGACTTCTTGTCCCAAAGTATCAGGAGGATCTTGTGGCGTTGCCAACCAGTATTCACTGTTGGAGGAAAAAAGAAGAAGAAAAAGAAACGAAAAAGCGGTTGGCAACCCTCATGTCAAGCCAAAATAAAATAAAATAAAATAAATGTTGACAGATGATGCATTGAGTCGTGCCATTGGCCCCAACATCATCCATGTCAGTGTGACAAGACGGTTGAGCTGCAGGCTGCAAGCATGGTGCTGTGTGTGGGTCTCTTCTTTTTTTTTTTTGCTACATCATCATCTTCCCCCGAAGCCCTTTCTTCTTTTCCTTGGTCAACTATGATTCGCTCTCGCCACCCCCCCCTGCCTGGCCGCGCGGGGCGGGACCAACCGAATTGCGCTTGCCAAAGCAGGCAGCGGGGGGGGGGAGCCTTTTTTGTCTTGGCGTCGTCGACTAGAGGCTTGCTGGCGATCTAGATTGGCCATTGCTCGCATGGTGCTAGCCATGAGGGGGGAAGGCTAGCGCATCATTGTCGTTGGATGGCGCTGGGTTGGTTGACCAATGGCTCTACTAGAAACAGGGGTCTGCACACCCTCACGAGTCTCTGTTTCTACTCTTTTTTTTTTCTTTTTTTTTTTTTACTACAGATTACCTGTGGCAGGCTGGTGGTGCTTTACGAATATTCATCGGTTACTGTGTCTGCCGGCAGTAGCGGGGTTAAAGGTTTTGTTTGGTACGGATATTTGAGTCTAGCCGTTGAAGAGGCTTGTCAATGTCCTACTGCCCATCCGACCTCTTCAACAGCGTTCTCTCATTCATTCAGTCATTCATTCATTCATTCATTCATTCATTCATTCATTCATCATTCAACACACATACACACCGCTGGCGGACAAATTCGTTTAAACGCAGCTAGGCTGATTTCTTCGTTGGCCTGTGGCATGGTGCTTTTCCATATTTCTTGCACCTCTATTCCCGTCTTCTTTCGCAACTTACACCCTGCTCCATCTCTGCTCCATCGCTTCATCTCCGTCGCCCATGCTCTTTCAAGGCAATTTCTTCTTGTACGAGCACCCACTGCTCTTCCATGTTACACTTGCCTCAAGAATGCATCAGTCATCACAACACATCACAACTGAGTAACTGTACCTTTACCGGATTGCGCGCCGAAAACCGCACGCCTCCATCACATATCCCAGTATCAGCTCACCATCATCTCATCGCAATAGTCAATTATCCATGGCCATGAGTTTCCCTGTGCATCCCCGGGTAAAGAGCTTGACCAACTTTGAAACCTACTACGCATTTTTACATCACCCGTCCTTATTCTTCCAACGCTTCTGCACAGACCCCCAATCTACTGGTTGCCCACTATTCCCTCCATCCCTCCAAATGAACCCCTGTCCATCCTCATCCTCCTCATCCCCGCAGTATGTACAAGTGTTTGGCTTGTCAAAAGTATCTATTTTGGGCTAATTATATCACACTCGCACCTCACTACTGGTCATGTCCCCCCTCCCTATTCCCGCGCGCAATCCTGTGCGCATGGACAGACACCATATTACCCACTGCTGAGCCAAGTAGAGCGCTTACAAGTCGCAGCCGTTCTATTTTTAATTTATGTCGCTACTCTTCATCTTTGCGGACTAAATACTAGCTCTTCATGCGTCCCATGTACCCCTCACGCTGCCAACCTTTGTCACAGTCGCACAGTCTCCCCTCACCACCAGCTCATCAGTCTCTCAGTGAGCCAAGCGGTGCTTCTCCATCACCCTGCTCTAGCCCGCCTTCGCTAACTCATTGCCGGGTCCACAAGCGTTTTATCACTAATAACAATTCTCCTGAACTCGCTATGCTTCAGTGAGGCGTGCATTATTCAGCCTGGCATAGTGCCGTGAGTTCACGTAACACTGCAGGCCCTGTAGATCGAGTTCATGTATTCTCTTGACTCAGGCACCCGGCATCGGACCTTGCTGCGTGTTGGGGTCACATTTGCTAGTCTCCCAAAACTTGGTTGACCATCCCAACCATTGCATCCTGTGCGTGCTTCCGGGGCCAACTTGCAAACCACGTACCTACCTTTACCCGACGGCGTTACTTTCTCCCAATTGCCCAACACTTGCTCGCGGGCTTGTACTGTAGCAATCACACTCGTATCAATTGAGTGTGCGCCACCACGCGTGGCTTACCGCCGTCTGTGCACAGAGCGGACCAAAGTTTCCCAGCCTCAGTCGATCCCTCACCGTCTTTGCCTACCCTGCACTAAATAGACCAAGGTTTTTTCGCTCTTCACTTCATAACAAGAAATCGTCTGTGCTCGTACCTCCACCATGCAAGGTGACTTGCATGATCGACTGGATAGCTTGTGTGTGTCGTCTCCTTATAGTTGGTTTATCGACCGGTCTAGAAAGAGCCGCACAAACAGGCACGCCAACATTGGCAGTTCAACCTCGTATGCTATGCTTCTTTGCGGTTGATCGACTAAAGAAAAAAAAAAAGGGACGCCAAGCATTCCAACGACAGCCATGCGAGGAGGAAAAAAACAAAAGTGATAGGTTACTTGTCCGTCGATAACAACGGGGTTGCCTCCAAGAAAAGCATGCAGCCTCTATCCGTAATAGCAGCCACTTGGTCCTCTCCATTTTCTTACGCCACTTCCTTCTTGAAACGGCCTAACTTATTTAGAATAATAAACTGTTGTGGCTGCGGGCGATTCACACCATCTTTTGAGTGCTATAGCAGGGAGCTGGGAGACTCGCTTCTGCTCTGTTCCCCTGCTGCCGCTTCCAAGAAGCCGCGTTTCTCAGCCCGTAAAGCCATGCAGAAAAAAAAAGAAAAAAGAAAAAGGAATGCACTTCTTTCTTCATCGTGTATCCTGACTCGTCACATGGCTCGCACCATCTTCTTCTGTCTCCGCCCTTCCTTCCTCTCTTGTGCCACGAGTGGTTTGGCCCGCCTCCGGCACCGTTGAAACTCTATTATGCAAGTGATTCCCGGCGAGATCTTGTTCTGTAGGTTGACTTGGCGTCCACATGGGAAGACCAGATGAAGACATGTCACATTCCTCAATTTGCGTCTCCTTGTTCTTCCCGCTAGCTCATTGTGCAACGCAATCTCACGGCGTTATACTCCGTACTGCCTTCCTTTTTTTTTTTTTTTGCCGATTCCAATGGTCGTCTTTGTCTCTTCTCGAGCGAGGGAGGGGTCTGCGCGAAATAAAGCCACTCTTGAGGCGGGGCTGGTAGGCTCTTGGAATAAACATATCCGCTCGTGGCATGGACGAGAGGCCCCTCTATCCCTACATTGCATAGAAAAAGCGGCCGGCTTCTAATTTGTAGATTCATGCCTTGATGGTTATGCGGCGGGGGACCTTTTCCGATATCTTTTCCCTAAAAGTGGCCGACGCCGAACAAGCGATCGAACGAGCGCAGTAGTCAGCGCAGTGCGGCCCAAGTTCCGACTCCATTCTCTCCACATCCGTTGTGATGCAGTAAATAGTGCAGTATGTGTAAGTGTCACCATATGGGAGCATAATTGCTCGACCGCCCCCTCCAACCCTCTTGTCGCTTTGCCCGTGCGCCTAGATTAACTAGTACTAGTTGAAGTTGTATTGCGCCAGGTGCACGTTGATTATTAGTAGCAATTCATAACGCCACCAATAATCTGTACTCGAAAACAAATTCTGCTGTGCAAGTAGTTACTCCGTATGCGACGCTACGAGGGGAGACGGACTCAAACTTTTCATCCACGTGGGCAGCAGCAGGGGAAGGCGGCCGCCTGCAGCTTCAGTTACACCCATTCACGCCGGAAATATCGCGGCCGTTGCCGTGTAGTACAATTCACGTCCAATAATTGTGATGCAGTATCGAGTGACGTTACAGATTATTGTGGTCGCAGATACAGTCACATGATGAGGCTGTCGCCGTGCTTGAGGTGCGACCAGTGTGACAAGTGCTGCAGTGTTTATTCAATAATCGCCTTCACCATGCACCATAGCATCACACACAGCATCGTTCCGGCAGGCCATGTTTTGGTGGTCGAGCTTTTGCGCACCGGGTGTTCCGTTCCATTGTCAATGCGCCGTAGTAAAGTTTCAATCTGAACGGCAAGAGGGTGTAGTGGAACTTTTTCTTGTCCGAACCAGGTACAGTATCCTGGATGTACACCGGGCCGCGGTTTTTTGAGAGCTGTGTAACTGGTGTGGTAGCATCGTAACATTTAACTTTGTGACGAGGCTGCGTCGGTCGGTCGTTTTCTTCTCTCTGTCTCGTCTCCCGGTAGCATTTCTACCAGTAGGCGTACATGGACATGGCAAGGGTTCCTTTTGCTGGTTGTCTCGGAGCAAGCTGCGGGCCGTACAGCCTTGGATCAGGATGAGAAGACCAGAAGCTGTCAAGCTGCCAGGGTCCAGCTCGGTTCGTGGGGCAGGCCGTGAGCGCTGTGACGGGGCGGGGAAGTGTCTTGCCTAGCCGGGTGATGTAGCTTATCGCATCATGGCAGAAGACCACTAGCAGTTCCGACGCACTCTATTAAAAAAAAAAAAAAAAGGGCCACCCGTGGGAATCCTAGCAAACCGTCATTGATGGAGCTAGCTCCAGAGGTGCTTGTTCGCAGCCTGATCCGTGGCAAAGTCTGTCGCTGTTCCGTCCCGGGTTGCACAGCACTTAGTTTGCTGCCGTATTCATCATCAAGGGCATCTTCTTTGAGCTGTGGGCCATGCTGCGCCAAGTTTTGGCAAAGAGATGCGTTCCGAAACCCACAGCGCAGTGGGCGAAAGGGCTGCTGCAAGCTATCACGAGACACGCTGCCGGGCTGAACTAGGGCGCCGCAAATGCGTTCTGAATGAGTCGGTGAGGATCTGCAAGTCTTTCTGATCCGACCTCGACATACAGAAATGGATGGGCCGACCCAGTTTAGCGTTGCAGTTGATGTGTGCCTCTCTGCGCCGCATACAAAACGGGGGGGCTCAATGATCAATCAACGACGTTGATTTCCGAGACTAGGGCCCCTGGCATTATTACAGGGATTGCAATCAGAATATGGATGCGTGCCTTCGCTTCGCATAAAATGGTGCAAGGTCGACAGCAAAAAAGACAGCCACAAGCGAGCGGCATGGCTTTTCTCCATGCTGCACTCCACTGTAAATCTGCTCTTTTTTCGCCGTTTACTCTGCAAAGCCCGGCAATCTGTCCCATGCAGGATGGCGGCGGCCGGCGTGGCTTGCAACTACCTAGTTAGCGGTTGAAAGCTTGGCTTGCAACTACCTAAATAGCTAGCGGTTGAAAGCGTGGCTCGCCAATGGCAAGGAGCGGGCTCACTGCTGCTCGTCGATTGGGCACGATGGAAATTGGTAGCTTGGGCATCACTTGACCCTGGGCCGCAAACCCTGCCTTTGTGTGGTGTCATGCCGCACCCCGGTTCTGACAGACGCATGCATGTCTACCCGCAGATTCCGAGTGATGGTCGACAAGTGAAAAACAGCAGGCTGGCGTGCAGGCCGGCGTGCAGGCCGTGTATATACGTAGTAAGACCGGCGTAAGTCGTGGTTGCTACACTATGATGCCGGATGTCAAAGGAATGTCCAGTCCGAGGCTAGACTCACTCAGAAACGGATGCTGTACTCGTGTAAGTCGGAAAGAGCAAAGATAGAGGCTAGGCCACAGCAATTGCAAAGCTAGAGAGCGATGACTATCTCGTACCGCATAGAAAGAGCCGGGACACTGCAGTAGACTGGAGAGCTGGCATGGTCCAGGGCCTGCCTACTAGCCTCCTCAGCAAGGGGAACGATGATGAAGGTGTGGGTTGCTTGCTCGGCTGGTGGCCATGTTCTTGTAAGTTCCATGAAGGATTCGGCGCACTTTTCTCCCGTGGCTGCTTGATTGATTGCGTCTGGTAATCAACGAGGGAGTACGGAGTAATCTGTAGGCAGAAGGGCACACACAGTGAGGCACGGTGCGACACAGTGTAGCACAGTGCCACCATGAAAACTTTCTGACCCCTGCTTCTGTGGCTTGACGGCACCCCTCCCCCACTTTTATGCCACCTATAATCCGTCCGCACTTTGTCTCTCCCGCTCTCATGACAGGGGAAGGACGAAAAGGTCCATTTTCTACAGCTCTTTTGCGACATTTCTTGGACATTCGCTTTTTTATCGTCTTTGGGGGCTGGAATCGAGACTGAGACTTGTTGTAAATCTGAGCAAACTTGACGCATGTCGCGGATGCGAATAAATTGCAGAGATCGGGCCACGGACCACACGCCACTTGATCTCGCCAAATCCTCAACGAGAGTAGATGGATCCCAACAGGGTACCGAGTACGGATTATAACAGTATTCTCTCACATTTGGCTTGTGTCGTTTGGAACAGCGGAAAAGGTTGTGGCGCAAACGTGGGACCTTGAGGGACTGGGGTTGCCCATGAGGCTTGCTGTGTAAGTCATGTGTAAAACAGCTGCAAGGATCGCCAGAAGCTGAACCCGGGGTCACTCTGCAGAACGGGAAAGGAAAAGACGCACAATGGCAAGTATTGGCCTTTACACCCAGAATTTGCTTGCTGTCAGATTTTTTTCTCGTCTTGCAATGTGGCGACCGTTGAACCAATTGTCAGACCTACAGTACATCTTAGACAGAGACTGACTCGGTGACGGAAAGAAAAAAAAAAAAAGGTTAACTTAGACACGAGTACTCCGTATCTGCCTGCTGATCAATCGAATCTGGGATTCCATCTCGCTCAATCCTTTGTGTGCGGAGGGCTGACACCTCAGTTGCCATACCCACTATCCAAATACCAGAAGGTACAGTCTTGTACAGATGTTCAGTGCAAATGATCCCTCTAGTAATCTACGATACCTGATTTTAGTTGCCATCGCTGCGGAATCCGAGTACCTCGTGTCATATGTAGAATCCTCTCATTTGCTAACAACCTTACAAGATACCCTAGTGCAGGCCCTCCGCACACAAGGGAGTCTGTGTCGTTCTGTAGTTAGCGTTGCTTGTCCGCCGTGATAGCCTAATTGGCATTGCCCATCTGCTCTTCGGTCGCTGCAGCTCCCTCCTCTTCCCAAACCAGAGACGGCGGCGCGCCAAGTAATATTCATCTATGTTAGCTGCACATTCGCTAAATATTGCCATGCACAAGGAACTTCTGCGGTGCAACACAGGTAAATGTTGTGCCTCTTCGATCGCTGCAAGATGTCCTCTTGCTGAATGCTTCGTGACACCTGCCATTCTATTTTTTTTCCCCTCTTCCATCCTCCCCCCCCCTCAATTGCTATCGGTGTCAAGGTCGGAGCCCATTCCCGCTAGTCCTTCCCCTCAGGCAATGGAAGATGGGTCTCGGATGGGTGTCTTTGTTTCTTGCAAGTGCCGTGACTCACGGCAAAGGGTGGAGAGGGGGGAACGGGAAAGGCTGGACAATAGCCTTTTGAATCGGCTCTCCATCTGTTTCGCAAAAAGTCAAAAAGCATAGATTTTGGCATGTCTCGTTGCGCGCACGTTTCCGACCGCTAGCTTCTATATATACTGGTGATGAACGGATTACAATTTGGTCATACATACACAAACCTTGGAGCGGTTCTAGAGCCTCATGGCCACCGGTCACACGGCAGTTTTGCATGCGAGCTCTTTAGAGCGGCCGCGCAGGGCCCTCGCAAACGTGATAACACCGCACGCCATTCATCCAACATTGTGTGAGTGGGCGGTGGTAGTGGCGGTGGACTGTACTTTGCATGGCTCCTCTCCCTCGCCTAGTCTAATGCAACAATGGCTTGACCCAGCAGCCATGTAGGTGGCTGCAGGCATTGCAGAATAGATTAATGGCGAATAGCAAGAAAAATAAAGAGGTCAGTTGCCGGGGGGAACGAAAAAGTCAAGAGGCGGGGGAATAGGGCGGTCGGCGAGGAGCGGAATGCCGTTGGAAAAGGGTTGGTGTTGCATCGCATAAATTGCAGGGTATAACTGGGACAGACTAATCCGTAAGTTGTCGGAAACTCAGCGCTTACAGATTACAGCAAAAGGGAACGACGATGACTATCTGGTGGACCTCTTTTAGGCAATCCGAACCTGCTCCGAACCTACGACAAGGGCCAAATGGCCAACTAGTTTGCAGACATGTCTTGGTTGAAACCAAGTAGTACGGAATACTCAATGTACCCCTCCCCTGCTTCTTCATGTACGGAGTATGCAATTCAGAGAATCGTGAGTAGCATCGACACATGCACGTCGTTGGCTCGCCCAGCTTTTCGTCATGCATGAAGCAGTCCATATAGCTCATCCGGCCCTTTTTAGCTCGGAGACTTGGTCAGGGATCCTATTTGGCATGGCACAGACTTGTGGTGGTCTGGGCCGCTGCCACCAGCCTGCAGGACCTTTATTCATTGCCCAATTGCGATGCCTCTTTTCGCGCCGTACCCTGGGCCGCACCAGCGCCAGCATACCGCTTTTGCGCCAATAAGCTCGCGATACTGCTGGGGCCTGTTCAAAAAGACCTCGTACTGGTATCACTAAGGACCCTCTGGTTTTTACGTCCCTCTCGTGCTCTTCTTGCCTGCCTGTCTTGTGGCGCTGTGACTGCTGTACTCACTGAATACCTTGGTTCGTGAATGTGCCGTGCAGGCTTCTAGGAC